>PVHT021183652.1:3165080-3229792 GCA_004024745.2 Catagonus wagneri | reverse complement strand
AAATGACAAAAGGCAAAAAAAAAAAAAAAGAGCTTCAGAGAGGTGGTAAAAAGAATGACATGGTCTTAAGAGATAAGAGGTTTATCCCGGCAGAGAAAGAAAAGAGAATATTCCCAGCAGAGAGGCAGCTTGGGCAGAGGGAGGCGCTTGGAACATGTGTATTAGGAGGTTGGTATGAAAGTAGGAACGTGGCGGAAATAGGATTTGGCAGGTAGAAAGATGCACTATCGCCAGTGACCTTGCTTGAAAAACTTGGAACTATAGACTTTATTAGAAATCATTAGCGGACTTTAAACAAGAAGGGTAATATGATGAGGTCTGCCTTTGAGAATGTTCTTTCTGACGACGGTTTGGAGGATTCAACAAGCAAGAGCGAAAAAGCTACACAGGAAGACCAGCAGTGCAGCTGAGAGGCTGTGTTAACGCCCGCGTTAGAGATGACGAGGACCTGGAGCTGACGCGGAGCAGTGGGGATGAGACGGGGGACTCGGATTAAAAAATCATTCAGAGGTCATGTCGGAAGGCCTTGGTGGCCAACTGGATGTCCGGAAATGAAGGAGAGGCGCTTTAATGCCCAGTACATTTCCGACTGGTCATCACAGCCTGTGGTGCGTCTTCCTCCTCCGCCTCCTGAGCGATGATCAGAGCATATTCTGCTCCAGCAGCTCTGAAAGGGGAACAAGTGGGTGTGATCACCCTCCTGGTGTGAAAAAAAAAATTTCAAGAAAGTATTGGATTTTATTGGGGTCCTGTCCTTCTCCATTTAAGTGCTCAAAGAACCCAAGGTGGCCTCCGAACCGAAACCTTAAAGATGGAGCTAACAGAGAAGCCAGAGGGGCACAGCCTCAATCTCAAGTCGGTGCTTCCCGGATTTCATGTGCGCACAGTCGCTTGGGGATCTTGCGAAAATGCAGGTTCTGATTCACTGGCAAAGGGTGGTGGTTGGGATTCAGCCAGTTTGACAAAGCTCCCAGGTGGTGCTGACGCACTCGACCTCAGTTTGAGCAGTGTCTCCAGGTTATTTCACAAAGAGGGAAACACAGCCTGTTAGGGCGGCAGCATGGCCACCAGCAGCTTGCACAAATAGAGTAAAACGGTGCCTGTTCCAGATCATGCTGCCGGTGTCGGAGTTTTTAGGTCTTGTCTTGATGAGGCCTCTTGGGAATGAATCCTGTCCCAGGAAGAGAGCTGCCCCAGTCGTTTAGAGTCTGAGCCAATAGGTTGTACTGGTATTTTACAAAGAGCCGCCGAGGGGCTCCCCCCGGTCCCCGCATGCTGACACTGGCTTGTCTCGCTGAGTAACGTAGTCCTGATTCAAACTTGAAAATAACTCTGAGCCGGTGGCCTGCAAACTGTCCCCCCTAACCAGTGTGGAAAATGGAAGTTTTGTTAAACTTGCCAGAGAGTTGAGGAGTATTTTGAGTTAAGGGTTATAATAGGCTCTTTGTAGCAATTGCACTATTTATGTACCTGTCACCAGAGACAAACAAGACTAGAAATTTGTAAACTGGCTCCTTCTTACCCTGTGAGTCGGCACTCATCCCCGTTCAGCCTCTGCTCACTAACGATGTAGTGCTTACGTTACCATTTGTTTATATATGTCAGCTCTTTAATTACAAAAGCGTAAGTAGCAACCTGGTCAATCAGCGACCAGGACCAGCTGCCAGGGTTGGCATGACCTGGTGAGAGACTGGCACTGACTAGTGGCTGTGGGTGGCTTGGCCCCAAACTGGCTTGCTCTGCTTGCCTGAAATAGAGAAGACAATTTGCTGTAGGGAGACTGCAGTCAGCCCTGAAATTGAGAGGCATCTGGTATGAGAAAAGGCACTGTCTTGGGAATCAGGAAGCTAGTTCCCATCCAATGATAACCAGTTATGTGTTTTTGGGTAGACGATTTGTCTTTCGTTGTCTTGGTTCTCTTTCTGAGAAGAAGAAGGAGGTGGGCTAGGTCAACAGTCCTCAGACTGCTCTGAGAGCCCTACAGCCTCACAGAGGAGCTAAGAGGATCCTACCCAAATCCTTTCCAACTCTGGGCCATGTGAGTTTTGAGGTCCCCAACACGTCCATGTCCTTGGTCCCTGGTGTCATGGTAACCTTTTTCTAGTCTGCAGAAGTGTTCCCATTTGTGAGGCCATTGATTGAGATGTCGGGCTTTCTACAAGGGTCTTTTCAATACCCAGCTCTGATAAAATGCAAGAGAATAAGAAGGCTTAGGAAAAAAAATAGCTCTAATGCTGCCCTCAGGAATTCTGTAGTAATGAATCCCACAGTTGGAAAATACAAGAAGGCGAATGAATGATACACATGTGATAGCATCTGTTGTAGCTCCAGGGTACACCTCGTCTTAAGAAAGTGGATTGAGTTCTGAAAAATCAGCTGCAGAATTTGTTTTTGTGAAACCAACCCAGAATTCACCTGCTTTTTGAAAAATGCATTTATTTGGACTCCAGGACCATCCGCCTGAGTTACATCATTTGCAAACGCTAGACTTAATCTTCGTCTCAAAATATTTCTTCTAAGCAGCCTAGACTCTTAACAATTCACTTAAAACGAGGTTGGCCTGGCTCCACTGTGTGTTTATATGCATTGACGTTCTTTGTGTGGACTGCACTACAAAGCTGGTTACCTGGCTGTTGTTCCTCTAACCCTGATTTCTCCAGGGTGGTGTCCTCCAGCAGGCTGCCCAGACGTGTACGTGCTGAAGGTGTCTTGGAGCAGAGTTCAGAGTGGCTTTGTAACATAGAACTTGTAAGCACGATGGTGCATTTCACAAAGGATTTCCCCTTGTAATACTGACAACAGGGTCTTAAAGATAGCAGGCAGACTTGTTGAAAGGCTATTCTTTTGTTTGTTCCAAGGAGTTGACCCCCATTGTTGAACTTTGTATGAGTTACTGTTTTCTTCTTTGGAGAACTGAAATAAAGCTATACTTTTCCTAATAACTAAACTCATTCTCAAGTCACTTAGCCAGCTGGGGCTTCATATTTACCTGGCTTTGTGGCTCAATCTTCTTTTGGCAGAAGCCACCCACTGTCGTTGTACTGTTCTGTTTCCTTGACAGGATTCTCCTCTTTGGCTCTTCCCTTTCAGCACAGAAAAATCATTCAACACAGAGGCTATTGATGAAAGGGGAGCATTTGGGGTGTAAATAGGGGTAAGTCACTGCTAGTTAATAGAAGTTTGATTCTCAATCTAGGGTGTTTGTGTTACAACGAGGATGGTTTTTGTTTTTGTTTTCAGGGTCAACCTGTGACATATGGAGTTTCCCAGGTAAGGGGTTGAATCGGAGCTACAGTTTCCGGCCTACACCACAGCCACAGCAACTCGGGGTCCAAGCTGTGTCTGCAACCTACACCACAGCTCATGACAATGCCAGATCCTTAACCCACTGAGTGAGGCCAGGGATCAGACCTGCATCCTCATGGATACTAGTCAGGTTCGTAACCACTAAGCCACGATGGGAACTTCCTGAGTATGGTTCTTTATTGGATTATGTCAGCATGGGCAAGTTCATGTGCACAAATTTGGAATTTATTTGGATTTTTTCACATGGCAAACATGTCTCTGACTTTAATTTGACATTATAAGATTGATAAATTGGACTGAGCTTCCTGTGGGCTTGAGAGAAGCCCTAGAAAACAGCATCATGTACCTGGGGAGTCGGCATTTTAAAGCTGAGTGTGTGAGAAAGGTGAATAATAAACTATAAAAATTCTGGGATTATAGACTCTTGGGAATCTGTTTTGGAACTCGAAGGGGAAATGGGTCCACTTCACTTAGCCAAGAAAAATATCGGTAAGATAGCACAAGACACCGACGAAGACACACTGGAAGAAGGGAGCAGAAGAATGGGTTCTTTATCTCCTTGCTTGACCCTGACCTTCTTTGGAATTAGCATGTCCACTCGTAGTGTAAGGACAAGAGTGTCTGTCTCTCAGTTTTCAGTGACCTTTGGAGGTTTGTGGAGATGATGAGGACATGACAGTGTTAAGTGTCATAAACGTACAATGACTCATCATGATATGGCTATGGCAAAAGCATAGGCATTGAAGCCACACAGACCACTGCTCAAACAGGAACTCTGCCACTTACCGTGATACCTTGAGAAAGGTATTCAACTTTTTGAGCCACAAAACTATGTCTTTCCCTTTAAAATGGAGAACGTAAAGTTTTTGGCGTAAAAGTATAATTTAACTATGTAAAAATACCATACTTTACACAATAGATATTCAATTCATGGTTCTCATTATCATCATCATCACAGGCAAAAGTAAGTCCATTTCCTAAGTGTTTATTTATTCGATGAATAAATTTTGAGTGTTGACTGTGAACGTTGGAAATTGGATACGATTTAATGTCAGCTTTTGAAGTTAGTAGGGACAAAATGAAATCATTTCAATGCAATTGAAAGAATATGCTCCCCTCAGACAGAAATTTAATGATCATAACTGACCATTAAGATTTAAGTTGTACAGAGATTGTTTTTGTTTTGCATAATAAATCGTTCATATCTTTGCCCATTCTTCCCTGTGACTAACAACAAACTTGCAATGTGGTCACCCAGTAGAGTGAAGCTGGACCCTAGCTGATAAATTAGGGGTTCCTTGAGGGCAAAACCCATGTTGTAGCGAATTATGCCTTTTGGTGCCTAGGAATAGTGCATATGGACTTTGGTCTTTATTCTGGAGGAGATAGAAGCCATTTGAAAATTTTGAGCAGAGGAGAATCATAAAGTGGCAATATTTGCAGAGACTTATTCTGCCTCTGTGTGGAGAAGAGATGTTATGGGGGTGGGGGCGAAGGCGGTGGGGGTGCTTGGGGTGGTCATTGAAATAATAAAGGGGAAACTTGATAGTAATTTGGTCTTGAATGGTAGGAAGTTGTAATACATGGTCAGATTGTGACTCTGATTTGAAGATAGAACTGTAGAATGTTCTGGAGGATTATAGTGTGGAGTGAGCAAAAGAACTCAAGAAGACTCAATCCCGAGTCCCAAGAATTTTGGATTAAGTGATGGGAAGGAAGATGTTTCTGATTACTGAGAAGACGACGACTAGGAGCCAGTGGGACTGTTTTTGAGGGGAAGATCCAAGGACAGAACTTTATAAGACTTGAAATTGGAGTGGGAATTGATACCCTAATGAAGATGCAGCGTTGACAGTAGGATGTTTGAATCTAGACTTTGGAGATGTTGAAGCAGGACATAGATATTTGATAATCATCAGCATGTAGATGGTATTCAGCGTTAAGGGAATAGAAGAATCACCAGAGACTTAATGGAGAGAGAAAAGAAGGTGAAGCTCCAAGACTGAGCCCTAGAGCACATTAACATGTAGAGGTCAAGAAGATGAGAAGGCACCAGAAAGGAGGACAGAAGACAGGGTGATGGGAAAGAGAAGAGCTCAAAGAGAGATGGGCACATCAAAACCAAGAAGGGCAGTAAAAGAGTAAGAGGCTTCCAGGAGAGGAAGTGGTTACCTGTGTCTAATGCAGATAATAAGTGAAATGAAATGAAGACTGTGAACTGACCTTTGGATCTGGCAAAGTGAGGGTTCATTGATAACCTTGCCAAAAGCTATGATGCTGAAAAGGCTAGAAAGGTGACCTGGTTGGAACATGTTCAGAACAGAAGAAGGGAAACAGACAGTGAGAATAGACATCTTTGCTCTGAGGAGGAGGAGGAAACAAATGAAGGGGAAGGGAGAATGGCTTGGAGAAAACGTACGCTTTCAGCAGGCATGGTATGAATAAATGTGACCCAGGCACTGATGAATCAGATTGGGTGCTGGCTGTAGATCTGGAGCAGAGTCTTGGAGGGCCTACTGATCCAGACTTTAACCCTTTGGATGCTGGATTGTGCAACGTCCAGGAGGTCCCAGGGGAGAGATTGTATTGGAAAACTAGGAGGCAGGGGTACTTGGGAAGCTCGGGGTAGTGGGTGCCTCTCAGCAGGTCCAGAATGGTTTCAGTATTTTAGTAATTGTGGTAGTACCCGTGTGTTGCAGCTTAACATCTGCCTTGGATCCATGAAGGACTTTTTTTTCTTTATTATCTCTATTTTTCAAGATGAGGATATTGTAGCATATTTCCAAGGTGATGAAAAATGACCAAAAGGGGAAGGGAAAATTTGAAAATGCGATGAGAACAAAGTGAGAATGATCGGAGATCCTAGAGTTGGTAAGTGAGGATGGGCCTAGTACACAAATGAAGGGGTTGGTTTTGATTGAAACATAATGTTTTCATTCCTTTTGACAGACAGGTGCATGGAGGAGGGGGCTGCAGACATACGTTACTGCCAAGTGGTGATGGAGGGCACGTGGGATTTCTTTCATGTTGCTTCTCTTCTCTGTGAAAGAGAGGAAATTTATTAATGCCTCAAAATTTTCTCTCCTCAGGATGACCGTGCACCCACATTTTATTTGAGATTTATGTAGAATTCTGGGGCCATCTTGGTCACTAGACCAGCCTTCGATTCATAATTTGTGTCTCCCACTAGGAGTAATGCAAGTTCAGAACCTTGGTCCTCTCTTATTCCGTGGACGATGGTTTGAGCCCAGTTTCCTTTGTGGCCAGCTCATTTAGAATGTGATGAACTCTGGCCACCTAGTGCCCTGCTTTGCCATGGAGTGGCCCAGCAAGGAAGCTTTTCTTGCCTGGCACAGTGTGGTAGCCAGGGCCACCACTGAACCTGATTCAGAGTACATAGGTGTTCAATAAATGTTAGTTGAGTGACTGTAGGAAGGAAAGAAGGAAGGAGATAATATTCAATGTGCATCTTGAAAAGACTCTGCTAATGCAGCTTGGTTACATATGTTTCTGCTCAGGAGATTTACATCTGTTTATAACTGGTTCCCCCATTGCATGTTTGGTGTTCCAAGAATTTTGCCCAGACTCGGGAATACATCCAAAGTGGCTGGAGGATGGCAGTGCTTGATTGCTTTCCTCTCTCTCTACCTCTGAGGTTAATATGATGCTATCTGAGTGCAGAGACACAGACAGCGAGGGATGTAATACAAATTTAGCCAGGAGTCTAGTGCCACTTCACAAAATATTGATTAGGTGTCTGATTTGCTCTCCCCTGACAATGGGCCAGAGGAAAGAACCAATGAGGTGGGCTCAACTCCAGCTCGTCATGGTCATTCGATAAAGCCAGGCAGCCAATGAGGAGCAGCTACCTTTTGATTGGGCTAGAGGCCAGTGAGGGGGGAAACCATCTTAGCAACAGCAGGAAGGATTGCACACGCCCTTGCACACGCGCACACACACAGACCTGACGCGTTGCCGCCCTGCTGCAGGGACGGTTGCTGATTGTGTCTCTTAAGGCTTTTGTTCAGCCAGTCCCAGCTTCAGGAGGACCAGTTTCTGCTCACAGCTCACACTGTTCACCTGGCCTGTCGGCCCGTAATCCCTTTTTAATGGAATGAGGGGCAGCATTCCTGTCTCTGCTCCCTCCAATGCACATGTTATTAAAAGCCAACTTTGATCTGCAGGTAAATGGCACAGGCTTTATTCTTGAAATGGGCTGTTCTGGCCCCTCTCCGGGAGCCGACCCTACACGGCCCTGCCCGTCACCGCGCAGATGGGGAAAGAGGTGTGGAGAGAGGGCCGGTCCGCCGCCGGCCTGCGGCTTCCTGGAAGAACCGGAGCAGGGTCTCCGCAGGCCACACGCAGGCTTCTGTGCCACTGGATGTTCCTCCGGGGCTTTCCTTTCACTGTTCCCTGGCCTCCACGCCCAGGGCCCAGGAGAGCTTTCCTGTGTTCACCGTGACACTTGGCAATGCTTTCTGTAGCCACTGAGTTCCAAACACTTAACATTCTCATTTGAAAGGCTCCCCTCTCCTGGTCTCCACTGGGTTTTTATGTTTTCTGAGCAGCTGCCCTTGTTTCCCCGGTGCCAGGGCCTGGGGGACTGCCTGCCAACCCATGGTTTTCCCAAATTAGGAGCCGCCGTGGCCTCCTGGCTTCCCTTCTATGTCCCGCCTCGTACCCTGGCTCCGAGTTTATGTTGAGCCAAGAGGGGCTGGCGGGGACTGGCGGGGCTGTGGCTGCGCTGGTTCCCGCGTCTTTCTTTCCTCCAGAGCAGGGCTTTGCTGCTCTGACAGCTGCTTTCAGCGTGACTCTTTGATCCCGGAGCATCTGTCCATGGATTACCCAGTGCTGCTGGTGGCTCGCACTCATGTACCCTGCTGTCTGGGTAGGAGAGCCTGTCAGACAAGGGACTTCACTCTGAGTGGCATGTGGCTCTGTTTTGTACCAGAGAAAAGGAAGATCATGTCACAGAAATGTTCCAGGCCGAGAAGGATTACTGTCCAGGCAGTGGGGGCCGACTGCTTTCCATCCTCTTGCCTACCGAGCAGGGGGAAGTGGCGTGAGCCAGAAGCAAGGGAAAATCGAGACAGACATGAGGAGCACGTTTCTGAATATCAGGGTTAACAGAACCCGGAACATGTCCCAAGGGGACATTTGGAATGTCTTCCTGAATGAGGCCCGATAGCACCCACCGCAGTCTCGTGTAGGTGTCTGTCTCCCAGATGCAGTGGGGTGGACGTGCCGACTCCCAGGGCAGCACGACTAAGCTCTGGAGTCAGGCCGGCCTAGATCAAAGTTGTAGCTGCCTTGCAGCCTAATCACATGGCGTTAGCAAACTTCTTAATTTCTCTGAGCCTTTTTAAAAAAAAAAAAAATCTGTGAAATGGAAGTCACGATAGCAACATGGTGATTTGAAAGAAAACTATGCATATAAAAATACCTCTCTGCGGGCTTTTACCAGGTAATAAGCAGTCAAAACTGTTGACTTCTTCCTCCCAGTTCTAGAATTCTTGGCGTTTCATTCTATCAGTGCACCTCTGGATACAGCACCATTCATCAGTTTAAAAGACTGAGCCTTTTCCTGGAGCCCGGCAGGCATCGTAAGATCCGCACGTGGTTTGCGCCCATGACAATGTATGTTTTCAGGCCAGAAAAGCAGCCAAACAAGTTACGTAACGTGAAGCCACTGAGGCAAGGCAGAAGTCATGACCATTGTGAGGAGCCAGTGAATATAATACGGGTGGGATATCTGCTGTGTCAGGGACCTGAGAAGTTTACTAGAAAATTGGATTTCAGGAATTCCCGTCGTAGCGCAGCAGAAATCCAACTAGGAACCGTGAGGTTGCAGGTTTGATCCCTGGCATTGCTCAGTGGGTTAACAATCCAGTGTTGCCGTGAGCTGTGGTATAGATTGCAGACACGGCTCAGATCTGGCGTTGCTGTGGCTGTGGTGTAGGCCAGCAGCTACAGCTCCGATTAGACCCCTAGCCTGGGAACTTCCATATGCCGCGCTTGGGTGTGGCCCTAAAAAGACAAAAAAAAAATGGATTTCAGTTCAGGAACTATCATTTATGTCTTGTGACTCAGTTTGCTTAGCTGTAAAGTGGGCACAATAATGGTATTGGAAGCAGATGAAATGCTTCAGGTGTGTTTGGCTGCAAAAGTAACGTTTTAACCAATACACACTGCCTTCGTAACAGGACAGCTGATCAAGTATTTTTAATGTGTAAAATGAATTGATGAAAGTTCCAGCCACGAATGATGGCTGGGCAGAATTAATCCTGTGCGGCTGAGGGACTCCATGACAATGACCTTTGGTGGCCTCCCTTCCGAACAGCTGCGTATACCCACCTCTCCTCTGTGGATTGAGATTCAGCACAGACGCGTTTTCCCTTTCATCTCCCCATTTGCATGCTTGTATTAGACATGGATTTTGCTGAACCTGCATCTGTTGAGCCAGCCAGCCAATAATAGAAGCCCTGTGGGGACTAATACTGGTTTAGGGAGTGGGTCTAGCGAGTAAGGTCTAGGTCAGGAAGCTATTAGCTGCAGCGTCAGGGAATAGATTCAGCTGTCATCACTTTTTAATGAAAATAGTCTGGTGGCACTTGCATTCCACCGCTGTCTTGCAGAGCTCCACCCTTCCTGTGTCCTGGGTCCTCTCACAAAATGGGATAAGTATTTCCTCCCCGTTCAAGGTCTCCAGGGCTTGTTCAGAGACCATGAGAAACCTGACTCTTAGGAGGAGCTGGGCACCACGCAGTCTCTCCCCAGCCGGTCTTCAGGGATGGCAGCGTGGGGAGAGCATCTCTGCCATGGAACTCTGCAGATGCTACGGACCATCACACCAGTAGAAGGGAGGTGGGGTAAATTCCCAGCTGGTCATTTATTTTATTTTGTCTTTTTAGGGCTGCACCCACAGCGTATGGAGGTTCCCAGACTAGGGGTCGAATTGGAGCTGTAGCCGCCGGCCTACACTACAGCCACAGCAACTCGGGATCCTTAATTAACCCACTGAGCTTGGCCAGGGGTCCAACCTGAGTCCTCGTGGATGCTAGTCAGGTTTATTTCCGCTGAGCCACAGCGGGAACTCCCGCCAGCCGGTTGTTTCTGAGATGACCACTGTCAAGTAGAATTTTTCATACTCTAGATTTTCCTCTTCCTTTTCCATCACATTATTAAATCCACTTGTTGTCATTGCTTAGAATGGAAACCTGAGAAACAATGTAGACTCATTCTAGAGCCCACTCAACTAGACCTAAGCTAAAATCCCTGCTCCTTAATTCCTTGTCACGTGCTTTGACCTTTTTGACTTAACTGTTTTAAGCCTTGATTTTCCTCATCTGTCAAATGGGGCTAATAATAGTATCAACTACTTAAGGTTGCTGTGAACACTCATGGACACCTTTCATGTAAAGCACTGGCGTGAAACAGTTGTGCAGTAAATAAGATAGCAGTAGCCTATCTTATTAGTCAGTATTTATCATTCTAGTTGTGCAGTAATAAGATAGCAGTAGCCTATCTTATTAGTCAGTATTTATCATTCTAGTTGTGGGGAGTGATAAGAAATTGATCAGGTGTAGACTAGCTATGTTCCATCTGGCTTATCATGAGTGTAGAAGTTTAATAAGGACATTATTTGACAAAATTATCTGAACCATGTAACAGAGAAGTGTACTAATAGGGTGCCACAGCACTTAATTAAAATGTTTAATTTATTACCCTGGTGTTTTCTGCATTTAAAGATATTGTGCACAACAAAATGCAGCGCAGTCCCCACTCTCTCAGATTGGCATAATACACAAATTATATATTCAGCACTTATAGCAATATGCAAATAAAGCATCAACATAGTTTCAGCATCATCAACACAAAGCACTTATTTTGTGCCTATTTTCTGTAGGCACGCCAGAACAAAACGATCTTCGACAAATACACTTTCTACTCTTTTGGAGTTTATGGCATATGAGATAATACACACATACCTTGTTTTATTGCGCTTCACAGATACTGCATTATTTTTTTTTTAACAAACGGAAGGCTTTACAACCTTGTGTTGTCAGATGATGGTTAGCATTTTTTAGCAATAAGATGTCTTAATTAAGGCACGTACATTTTTTTTTGACATGATGCTATTGCAAGTAAAGATTACAGTGTGGTATGAACATAACATTTTTTTCTTTTGAGGGCCGCACCTGTGGAATATGAAAATTCCTGGGCTAGCGGTTGAATCAGAGCTGCAGCTACATGCCCATACCACAGCCACAGTGATGCCAGATCCGAGCCATATCTGCGACCTATGCTACAGCTCACGGCAACACCTGATCCTTAACCCATTGAGCGAGGCCAGGGATCAAACCTGTTGCATCTTTGTGGAGACCGTGTTGAGTTCTTAACCTGCTAAGCCACAACGGGAACTCCCCTAACATAACTTTTATATGCACCAGGAAACAAAACAACAACAAAATTCTGTGACTGAGGTTATTGCCACATTCTCTTTATTGCACTGCTCTGGAACCGAACCCGCACCATCTCAGCCGTATGCCTGATGCTGAGATCTGTGACATGGGTAGAAAGACAGGTGAGGGAGAGCAGAGATTCTGAAGGCAGAATCAAAATTTTTGTACCAGGAGGCAATTCATAGAAATGTGAAGTTATTTACCTGTGTGGTGAGATGGAAATTCACTTTAGGTAACTGTCACTCTCGGTGGAATCCTGCACACGGGCCGATAGGCTTTGATTAAAGTTTGTGCCTTGGTTGACACATTTTAAATTGTTTTTCTTTGAAGCGCAGTTTTCTTCTTCCAAGTGAGCCAGACAAGAGCGAGGAGCCATTGGGGCAGAGACCAGTGGCAAAGCTCACCCGGCGCTTACCGGGTTTTTCCGAGAGGCAGCCGCCAGACCCATTTCACCGGCTCCAGCACTAGCCTTAGCGTGCGTGTTTCTCCATGGGGCTCCTCCGGGTGAGTCTTGACCCTATGGAGAAAAGTATCCTTGACCCAGCCCGCGCTCGAGTCATCCAGAATGCGTAGATGAATGAGGATTTCCATTTTCTCCTGGGCCTCAGATCAGTGCTCTCCCCAGCCGATCGCTGCTCCAGGTCTTCCCTCTTCCCAGGCCTCCTGATGATCCAGCCTGGCTGCCGCAGCACTCTCACTTCCTGGGTTTCCTGGGTATCCTCTTTCTGTCGTAAAAATAACCTAAGTAAAATTCAAACCGTGCATTGGGAGTTCCCGTCGTGGCTCAGTGGTTAATGAATCCGACTAAGATCCGTGAGGTTGCGGGTTCGATCCCGGGTCTCACTCAGTGGGTTAAGGCTCCGGCGTTGCCGTGAGCTGTGGTGTAGGTTGCAGACGCGGCTCGGATCCTGCGTTGCTGTGGCGAAGGCCGGCGGCTACAGCTCCTGTTAGACCCCTAGCCTGGGAACCTCCATATGCCACGGGTGCGGCCCTAGAAAAGGGAAAAAGACCAAAATATTCAAGCCATACAGTGTCAAGAGCCGACCGAAGATCCTGCAGTCAGTCCCACTTTTCTATAGGATAACGTCTACTGAAAATCCTGCAGTCATTCTCCGTTTTCTGCAGACAGGCTTGTCCCCTGCCTCAGCCCCCTTGTACGCTCCAGCCACACTAAAGGGAGGTCTCTGAACACACTCTAGGCCAGGGCGCCAGGCCTTTGCTTGTGTTCTGGCATCTGACCTCCCCCTACCCTGCTCCTGGCTCTCCGGCAAATACTTACTTTAACACAGTGGCTCAAGGATGTCCTCTTCTGTGATGACTTTGCTGACCTGCCCCCCCCCCTTTGTGCCTGCCCCTCCTCTCTGCATTTACCCTTAAGACAGCACTTAAAACTCCCCGCTCCAGTATTAGTTGACAAGTCTGTCACTCCCTTGAAGACACAGCCTAGGCCTTTCTACTCTTAGGATCTCAAGGAACATATTAATGTTTTTCAGAAAAAAATAAATGAACTTGTGCATCGTACAACGCGGAGCCCGAATGTATTCCCAGCCTAAAACTGTGGCTCAGGAGTTGTCAGTGCCGTCATCTGTCCTTGGCTGCTGTGTATGTTATCAGAGGGTTTGAAGATAGCAAGCAGAATGAAGCAAGTTGGAGTTTCCTACATGTGAGTGGGCTCGATCCAGTTTAACGAGCATGAACTAAAACTGGATGAAGCCCACAAAGTGCTCCTTCCCTTCAGGCTGTGGAGTTAAAAATAGGGAGAATGAAATAAATGAAACCAGTGTCTTTGTTACATAAACCTTAGGGTAAATTTGGGTAAATGAGCAATCTATATGGCAAATGTAACTGATCTTTCTGGAGAGTTATTTTATTTAATTGATTGGTTTAATTTCCTAGCAAATGAAATCTGAAAATACTATCCGTGAGAATACTTGCTTCAAATCCCTTCTCTTGTCTAAAGCTCATTGATTCCAATTAATTTCCCATCATTCCTCCTGTCTGTAGTGTGACTTGAGCATTTCACAGTTTTCTTTCAAGGTTGCAGTTTAAAGATCAGACATAAAAAGTTGAGGATTTTCAGTTCTACCATCTCATTCATTTCAAGAATCACTGGTTCTTCTCATGTGTTCCTGGTGGGAAGGTGAAATGGAAAATCCACTTTGGAAAACAGTTTGCCAGTTGTTTACAATGCGAAATGGAAATTTAGTATAAGACTTACCAGTTTCACTCCTAAGCATTTACCCAAGAGAAATGAAAATTCATGTGCACATAAGGGCTGGTTCATGGATATTTACAGCAGCATAGCCTAATACCCCCAAAGTGGAAACAACCCAAATGTTCACGAATTGGTGAATAGAGAAACAGAATGAGGTATAGCTATACAAGGAAATATTGGTCGACAGTATGCTGATCAACAGCATGCTGATGTCTGCTGCCACATAGATGAGCCTCAAAATCGTGCTAAGAGAAAGCAGACAGACAGAGGTGTTTATGCTGTGTAATTCCATTTCTTTTTTCTGTCTTTTGTCTTTTTAGGGCCGCACCCGCAGCATATGGAAGTTCCCAGGCTAGGGATCTAATCAGAGCTGCAGCTGCCAGCCTGTACCACAGCCACAGCAACGCGGGATCCAAGCCGCGTCTGCAACCTACACCACAGCTCACGGCAATGCCAGATCCTTGACCCACTGAGCGAAGCCAGGGATCGAGCCCACAACCTCATGGTTCCCAGTCGGATTTGTGTCGACTGCGCCACATCGGGAACTCCCTGTAATTCCACTTCTAGGAAATGTCCAGGAAGGCAAATGTACAGAGGCAAGAAGCAGAGCAGGGAGGCAGGGGGCGGGGGGGGGGGGGGGGAGCTGAAACTGATTACAGACAGGCTGGAGGGTATTTTGAGTTGTAATAGATATATTTTCAAACTGGATTGTTATGATAGGTGTCCAGCTGTATCTATGTACCAGTAATCATGAAATCTTAAAGCGGCGAATTCTAGAGTATGCAAATGGCCTTTCAGTAGAATTGTAAAAATAGTTGACATTGGCGCTTTGTTACTTTCATGTTTTTATGGTAGCAATACTGTACTATCCAAAGGCTCTCCCAGGTGATACTTTCAAAAAGTCTTTAATCACAGAGTCTAGATTCTAAGTTGGTTTCTCTCCTCTTCTCCGAACCCCTGAGACCCTTCACCTTTATACCAGTGGAGACATTTTCAGACTGAAAGAACTTCTTTCTCCTTCACACTAATTAAGCTCTGATGACATCAGCTGGGTTTGCAGTGCACCTGATTAAGGCCATGATACTAATTAAATTCCTGAATGATTAGGAATGCAAATTACCAGACTGTTGAGCAACAGGCATTGCTTCTGGGCTCCAAAACAATAGGGGACAAACCACTTCGTGGAAGGCGACAGAGTGCTCTCCCGTCTAAGCGTCAGATGGGACCGCATTAACTCTGAGTGGCTAAGATTTGCCTGTCTCATATGGGGCCCGTATTCCATTCCATAGGCAGCACACTTCCAGGTGCCTCGTACCTGTGTGACTACACTGAGAGGTGCTGTGGTGGGTGGAAGGACCCTGAGCTTTGGTATTAGACAGACCTGAGTTCAAATGCTGCCTCTGTCACTTACCAGTGGTGTGATCTTTGGCTGATTATTTAATTTTTCTGCCTATCTTTATAACAGGGAATTTGATTAGCTCAAAGGACTTGGGAGCTAATTAAGTGAGATCACATAAGTCACTGGGCCTAGCATACAGGGGGCATTTAATAAGTGGAATGTATTCATGGGGTAGCTCAGATAAGCTCTTCATTCATCCAACAGGTATTAACCACGTGCCAGCATTTATTTCTGCCTTCTGCTTGGAAAATACTTAGGGTACAGCTACTATATTTCTGGTAGGATTCTCAGTGCTCAGGATACATCACTGAAGTACAAGAATGAGAAAGCCACACCACAACAAAGCCTACTTAGAAAATATGTATGTAAACATAATAAAGAATTAAATTCTGGGATAGGTTATGAAGTGGTATGTCCTGTGGAAGGAAGCAGAGCAGGGTACGGAGGACCTAGAGGGCTGGAGGGGAGGGAGGGACGGGCTTGCAGTCTAGGGTGGAAAGAGAGGGGCTCAGTGAGTGGGTTAAAAACGAGCCACACCTTGGAGGAGCTGTGGGAGTTAGCTCTCGGCTTAGCCGCTCTCTGCGGCCGAGGGAACAGCCAGTACAAAGGTCCCCAAGTGCCATGTAGCGGACGCCTTGGAGAAGTACCGGGAGGTCAGTTACCAGGCCAGACCCTGGGTATACCTGGTAAACCAGCGGTCAGACCTGCCTTCGCATTCTGCCCCTGTCACTTGCCAGTTGAGTGGTCTCTGACTAATCATTTCTTTGAGCTCTGTCCATTCGTCTGCAAAATGGGATTTGAGGATCTGTTTCAAAGGGGTATCTGTCCCAAAGGATTGAAACAGTCAGTTTCCCCAGTCACCTCTGATGCTAGGGTTTGTAAGTTGTGCTTCAGCAGAACGGGAACTCTTGTCTCGGGTTCTGAGCCGCTTGGTTACTGAGACATGCGCTGACACTGCCTGTGCAGCACTGCGGGGGGTCGGCGGGGCAGCCAGGAGGTAGGTGACAGGAAAAGAAGGGCCCCTCGGAGGTGTGAAAAGAGATGGGAGAGGCATTAGTTTATTCATTCGCCCAGTAGGTGATCGAGCTTCCGTTATGTTCCAGGCGTTTCCTGCTTGAAGATAGTGTGAAATGTAGTAAATAGTTGGAATACTAGAGCGGTAATAACGTGTGTGTGCGTGTGTGTGTCTGTGTGTACGCAGTCATGTGTACGTGCATGCGTGTATGTGCAGATTTTCTCAGAAGCAGCCATGCGCCAGAGGTGACTTAGACATGGGAACTTTTTCCGTGATTTCCCGTAAGTTGTGGGTTGGGGGTTGAGAGAGCAAGGACGGGGCGCGGCGGCGCCTTCAGCTTCGACGTTAGCTTCTCAGATGTCTCCCCTTGCCTCCCGCTGGCTGTGTGCTGTGTCCTGGAAGGAACGCCCGACTGAGTCAGAACCTCAGTTTGACAGCCAGCCCTCCAGGTTGTCGCTGTGTGACTTGGGCTTGTCAGGTGGCTCCTCTGAGCTTGTTTTTCTCATAGAATGGAAATCAAACCTCCATCACTTGCCATCCAGATATCAATGGGCAAGTGAAGAAATGCATCTGAAGTCCTTTGATAAACTAGGGAACTAAACGTGAGAGGAGGGAGGCGTTGGCGTCCCTGTTGGAGAAAGAGGCTGACGGGACAGGGGCTGGTCAGCTCTCTGTGGAAGCAGGGAGGGTTTTGGCACTTCTCCAGGGAGTAGACATTCGGTGCTAATTTATGCACATTAGTTAACTCCGCTTTGCTGGGGGCTCAGCTGGGACCCCCTGATGGATGTGCCATCCAAGACAGAATCATGAAAGCCACATGGCTCAAAGCCGTGGTTCTTCCGGGGAGGGAGCTGGAAGAGACAGGCCCCCGAGAGGCAGGGGCCTGGCTGACAGCTTCAGGATCCCCTGCTCAGCGGAGCCCTGCTGAGCCCTGGGAAGCGGGGTGAGTAGAGAAAACGCTCTTGTCCTAAAAACTCTTGGGTTCCTTTTCAGGCCCGCTCTGCAGGCACCTGGATTTTACAAATAAGGATGCGGTCGCCCAGTGGTGACGGGCAGTGCTCTGTGCTTCTCCCAAGTTCTGAAACCATCTGGGCTGCCTGAGAGTGAGAAGGGAAAGGCGGCCTGCTTTTCGGGAGGAGAGAAGCGCTCTCAGGAGTCACACTGAGGCAGGTTTTCAGAAAAAAGAGGCACCCAGGTGCTCCATGAAATCACGTGTCTGGTTATAGCCTAAATCACGGGTGGGCGGGAGAGAAGCGCTGAATCTTAAGTAAGAATCATCGAGCCTCGTCGTGGACAAGATGTGGGTCAACCACAGACCCCCTGCATCTCTCCCTGCGCGCAGTGAGCTGCGCCTAAAGAGGACCGGAGTGCTGGCCTCTTTTCATGTCTCCGGTGGTTATGCCAGGGCCTGCATTTCCCAGTTGCTCCAGATCTGTGCTTGAACGGGTTGCTTCGCGGGCCCCGTTCCACTCCCCGGGCTGAGGCTTCCGTGGGGAACTTCCCTCAGGGTTCCCTAAGCCTTAATGTTTGGGGAGGACTGTGCCTTGGCCGGGGGACGAACGTGTTTCTCTTCTTTGATACCTGTTCGTCTTGACCAGGCCTGCCCACCAGCGGTGGGCTGGAAAGGGAGCAGAAGGGAGAGAAGCTGGGGTCTCATCCTCTACAGCAGGCTTCCCAGGGGCTTGCTGGGGTGGGACTGGGAGGGGTTACGGCTGTTTACCTGGGATGCGGATGGTTGGAAGTTTCTTATGGTGGTAAAATATGTAGAAGCAGTCTTGATAACTATTTAGAAACTTTTGATTATATTTGAACATTTATTGTATAGCTTCACCTGTAAACGCGTTGACCTCTGTAATGACTAGTCAGGTATCTGAATCTCTGTGAATATTCCCCCCCACGCCCACCCCAACAAGCATGACCTAAGAAGCTCCGGACAATTTCGTTTCCCTTGATCTTCCTGGTAAAATGTCCTGGTATTAGTTTGATTATTTTTTAGTTATGATTTGTTTACTCTCCGTCATGTTCTTTGGTTTGCCTGCCCTATAAAATGTTGGATTTTTTTTGGATTTCGTTTTGCTCTTATAGTTTATATTTTTTCTAAAAATATAGGAAGCACATGTGATTTTAATCAGTACATTTTAAGAGCAGGCGTTCCATTAGATGTTTCTAAATGGAAAATGATTTATTTTGCTGGGGGAGTTTGCACAAAGTCCATATTGAATATCGCCCATGATGTTTTCTAATTTTAAAAATAAGTAATAAAATTTAATTTTCTTACTAAGTCTCAAATAGACTCTCCCAGATTCTTTCCACTGTATCCCAGTTATGCAATGGTTATAACTTGCTGTGTGTAATGACGTGAAAAAGGTAGGGCAACATTCCCATAAATTTTTCTTGCTGCGGTTTTTCACCCTGGGAGATTGGGTGCAAGTGGAAAGAATGTTAATCTTGGTGGTAGGGATGTGTTAGAGAAATCCAAAGTGTTGCTATTTTTGCTTTTAAAGTTCCATTTGCTAAAATAGTGAAATGAGGGCACGCTAAACTTCAAGATCTCTTACAATGACAGACACTGTCTGCTGGGAAGGGATGTGTTTCTGTAGGTTCATACCTTGCCAGCTGCATCTCCCTTGCTTCTTCCAGGACAGGGTGGACTGAAGGAGCCAGCAGGACCTGAAAAGGTAAACGTCACTACGTCCAGCCGGCCACACTTTGAAATTCCAAATGGACTTAACAGATTTCAAAGCTTGATCGAGTTCATCCAAGTCCTGAAACCGCATTTAAATGAAAAGCAAATGATAACCCTCCTATTGAAAAATAACTGAGCAAATGGTTTTGTATTGGACGAAGTCCTTAAACTTCATCTCTCTTGAATAAATAGGACCAGTGCAGGAGGAAAAAAACACAAAACAGATCTGAAACGGACCTTAGATTCCTCCGCTGCAGGTGTGTGCAAGGAACACCCCTTTCTTCTGGAGGGCTGGGGGAGAGGTCAGGGCTGAGGAAGTGCACCTGCAGCTTTGAATGCCTGCATGGGGACGGGGAGGAGGGGACAGGCATGAACTCGGGGGTCTCAGGAGTGCGGCTGCCACGTTTAGCACATAAAAATATAACAACACAGACAATGTTAGGAATACACTTATATTAAAAATTCTTTATCTGAAACTCAAATTCACTTGGACGTTCTCTTTCTACCTGGCAACCCTGGTCAGGAGGAGCTGGGGAGAGAAGGATCTGGGAAGACATAAAGAAGCAGGGAAAAACAATGGAGTCTATAACATATCGAGTGAATTTTATAGCAGGGGGTGGCAACAGCAGCAGCATTCTGTGTCCTGCGCTTAGGCATGAGACTTGCACAGGATTTCTAAGGACACACGGGGGCAAGAGGCGGGGTGGGGGCAGGGGCTTCAGATGCGATCAGTATTGATTCTTGAAAAAAATGGAAAATCGCCCACAAAAGGAAGAAGGCTGGAGTTGAGGAAAGACATTCCAGGCTGAACAGAGCAAGTCCAAAGGCACAGAGGTTAGTTAAAACAACTCTAACTGTCGCCTCCTTCTGGAATATATGTACTCTGAGACTTTCCTGTTGAGGCATCCGTGGTGCGAGCCCCGTCCCGTTGCAGGCGGTAGGTTGTAGGACAGACCCCAGACTCATTTCCTAGTCGAGCAGACCCTGCTTTTTGCAGAAGGTGGAGAACAAGTGTATCCAATGTTTTGCTTTTCAAGCAATGTAAAATTTTGCATATATGTATGTGCCCATAAGTAAACAGAATTGATTTATAAAACATCAGCCCGTAAGTATCTCGGATTGCTTCCCCACGAGGGAAGTAACAACGTGAAAGTAAACCAAATGGAAAAATAAGTAAAATTCCTTGCATTCCCTAAGTCTTGTCCCTGAGCCAGCGCACACCCACACCGCTTCAGGAGAGGAGGTAAATTCTCCGCTGCGTGTCCCAGCAGTTCGCTGCTTCTGAGTGTTGTCTCTCTGAGGAGAGAGATCAGCCTGTATCCTGTGCGTGACGCTTTTATCCGCCGCTTAGAATTTCCTGATTAAAGTTCTTCAGGTTATGCCGCTGCGTAAAAGAAATAAGTGGGACCCTCCTCCTGGCCTTTGGGGCACAGGGACTGAGGAGCCTGGGGCGTGTGGGGGGGCACAGGCTTCGGAGGCACGCTTTCCCAGAGAGAAGAACTTCAAGAAGGAGGCTTCATCTGATGGGAGCTGTGCGTTGGAGATGAGTTTCTTTGTTGTGTGTCTGTTTGAAACTGTCACTCCCCAAGCTCCACGGCCCAGACTAAGGGGTTCTGTCGTTCTTGCTCTGTTGGTGGTGGAGGTTTATTTGGGGAATTACTCTGACCCATCGACGGCTGATGGGTAAAGTGTCTTTCAACTCTAGGAGTGTTTATCTTGCCCTTGAAGTGAATATTGGATGTTATTTTTCCTTTTCTTTGCACATTTCCGACAAGTGCTGACCATTCAGGGATTTTCTTCGGACCTATGAGGATCTATCTTGGTTTTTCTTTACCATGCCCATGCCCATGCCTGGCTGTGTGTCCCACCTGGGCAGTATGCCATTTTTGGCACCATGTGGAGAGACCAATCGGTCCCCTTTGCCTTTCTTGGCCCTAGTGCCTCGCTCTGGGGAGGAATCAGTCCCTCGCTTTCCTTGGGCCCCCGCGGAGGGCTGGCTTCTGCTCTCCTGCGCCACCTGCTGTAACCAGCTCCAAACGCACCCTGCCCAGGCTCCAGCCCCAGGCTCCCGGCAGGAGCCAGAGCCAAAACCTCAGACCAAGCAGATGTCATTTAGGCTGCCAGATTTCTGTCCCGGTCTTATCTGCGTTGCCTCCACTGTCTCACCCGATCAGAATCCCAAATGTCCCCAGATGACTTGCCTCAAGTCACGCAGACCCTGAGCTCCTTGGCCAGAGAGGGGAGGCAGCCAGTTTGGGGGCTGGTGACCAGGGGCTCCTGCCAGCTTCCTGCATATGTGGTCAGTGGAGGCCAGCCTCTGCCCAGCAGCAAAAACACAGATGGACTTCTGTCACAATGTCAACATACCCAGGGCACTGATCCTTTAATGGGCTCTCCCACGTGTTCCCAACGTGTTCTCTGATTGGGCCACTAGTTGATTCCCCTAAGCTGCTCAGGAACTGGAAATCTGTTTTGTTTTTTTAGCACTCTGGACTTTTTTACATTCTCCCAAAATGGAGTGACTCTTCTGCTGGAGCCACCGCAAATAAAGTAGAATGCTGCTTTTTATTAGTTAAATTAAGTGCCCCTGTTTATTCACTGTTCTTGGTTAGAGATCTCTGGATGGCCTGGGATTTTGGCATCTGTTTATTCTTCGTCAGCACAGTCTGGCACGGAGGAGGCGCTGCACGGGAGCTTGTTGGATGCATACGTTCTCTCTGGCCAAAATCCTTCTTGAAAGTCCTTTTCTATTCATCTATTAGAAGTTAAAATGGTCACATCTGGGGTTCTGATAGTTCATACCTGATTTAAGCCTGAAAAAAATGAAGGCTGACTTGGTAGAAAGAAATGAGTGTTAGCAGTGATTTCCTTTTTTTTTTCTTTTCTTTTTTAAGGCTGCCCTGGTGGTATGTGAGACTTCCCAGGCTAGGAGTCTAATCAGAGGTACAGTTGCCGTCCCACCCCACAGCCACAGCAACACGGGATCTGAGCGACCTACACCACCGCTCACTGTAACGCCGGGTCCCCATCCCGCTGAGCAGGACCAGGGATCGAACCCACATCCTCACGGATACTAGTCGGATTTGTTTCTGCTGCGCCACAGCGGGAACTCCCCTCAGTGATTTCTGCTGGTGCTTTGGTAAGAATGAGGATGGTCACTAGCTGTTGTGTCGTGAGGGTGCAGGAAATAACGTCTGTGCACGGGGCAGAGTTGGATCAGATGTGAGTTAGAACTTCCTGAGAGCAAAACTTACAGGAGGCTCTTATAATGACAAATGGGGGTTGATGCCAGCAACTCCTCTAGTGGTAGGTACAAACCGTTTAGTTCAGTAAACCTTTATTATGCTCCTACATTGTGCCAGCCATGCGCTAGAAGTTTAAAAGACCGATAAAGTACTGTGCCTGACCACAAAGAACACTTGAGACGGACAGACAACTTCAGTGTCATGTCTAAGTGCTAAGAGAGAGGCTGCCTGGGGCATTGTGGGAACATGGTAAAGAGGCGCTGACTCCAGTTGTGTAGTCATGGGGCTTCCTGGAGGAGGTGGTACCTGGACTGAGATGAGAAATGTCTAGGTGAATAAAATGGAGTCGCTGCAGGCCAGGAAATGTGGACAGCTAGACTGTGATTGATGTAGAAACACTTTCAGATCATAGAAATTTCCTTCAGCCCTTCTGAGTTGAGTCATCTGAAAAATACTGTCCTGCAGGAAATATGTTACAATTCTGGTGGCAAAAAGGGGCTCCGTTTTCTCGTTTTCTGTTCCATGTTTGCTCTGTAATCGGGATAGCGTTTCATAATTTGAGCAGGGAAAAGGTAGAGGAGGGGATTTATTTTCCTCTGCATCCAAGGGTCATGGGTCTTAAGCAGCCTGCTCCCAAATTCAGGACACTGCAGAGCGAGCACGTCCTCAGTGCATCAGACTGGACACATTTGGGGGCTGTCTGCGGGGCCCTCCGCCAGGCATTCTCCGCGCCGGCTCAGGGAGAATAGACTGCTACCTAGAAACCCTCACAACAGCCGCTTTTTGAATTGCAGCAGGTTGTCTTACCAGGGCCCATTGTACAGGTGGGAAAGCCAAGGCCGAAGAACACGAAGCAGCTTCCTAGGTCCTGAGGAATAAAGGGCGTTAACCGTGTATTAGTTTAGCTTCTTGTTTGTCAGTTCAGTGCCCAGCTCGTACCTCCGCAGGGTGGGAACCTCTCAGAGGCAGTTTTCCCAGAAAGAAGTGCTTTTGAAATGCTGAGCCAGTTAGCAGTGACCTGTTTCCACTGGATGCCCTGCTTCTGGGGCTGGCATCAGAGGGGTGGGGGTGCTCAGCCTCGGCCGGGGAGGTCATGCAGGCCCAGCCGTGGCAGCTGCTGCCTCGGGGCCCTGGACCTCCAGGGAAAGGACCTGCGGAAAGAAGAAGGGTGCTGCCCGGTCACGGCCCCGCGCCCTCCATGCCCACCCGCCTGCGGCGGGCAGGCGGCCTGTTGGTGCCAGGCTCTGTGCTGCTCCCCCACCCCCTTCCGGGCCCCAGCTCCTCTGCCTGCTCTCAGAGCTCCAGCCGCCCTGTCCTGAATGGGGCTTTGTGTCCGCCCCGGGGGCTGGCTCGGCGGAGCCCTGATGGAAATGCCGGACAGCGATGTCTCCCCTGGATCCCAGCGGCTCGGCGCAGGGCCCGTCTCTTGGGAGGCAGGTCGTTCTTGTGCTGCCGGTTGTTCTGTGTCTGGGAGAGAGCCGGGGCCTGCACGAACGGCCTGCACCCCTGCACAGCGGGGTCAGTTCAGGGCCAGGGGGATGGCGGGCCTGGGTCGCTTCCCGGAGCCCTGCTTTCCACTCTCTGTCTTTGCTGCTTTGCCCCCAGAGGTGGCTCTGCCAACGTCAATACCAAGAAGTGCAATGGAATGGTTACCCTTTAGGTGCCGGGCATCGTGGTACCGACTTTGTCCGGTCGAATGGAATCTTCTCAACAGTCCTGCGAGATGCGTCATCTCTTAGCCCTTTTTCAAGTGAGGAAACCGAGGCTGGGAATGTTAAGCGGCTTAGCCTGGTAACTCCCGGCCCCCCGGCTGGACGGGTCTCTGCTCTCGCCGCCGCCTCCTTGCCTTCCAGATGGGGATAACGGCCTCGGGCTAGAGCACAGGGCTGGGCTCCAGCTCCCGCCCCGCTCTGGCCCAGCGTCCTGCTGTAACGAGGGGACAAAGGCTGGTTCTGGGTGCCTGGCTGACACTTCAGCTCTCTTCCGTCAGGTTGAAGTGCAGGCACAAGTCTTGCTTTTTTTTTTTCTTAGTAGAAAAGAAGCGGTAGTCAAGAGATCATTTGCGTTCATACACGTATAGCCAGACTGTCTAGCTTAAGAAGTGTGGTCGGTAGTTCTCTTATGCAGCAAAGCTTAATGGCCCTTTTCAGGGACAGATATTTTACCATGGATTTTAGAACAGCTCTGTTACCTGCATCAAATGACCAGCTGCGAAGGGCTGTGGTACTTCTCTGTTGGCAAAGAGGCTTGAGCAATCTATGGTCAAACAAACAAAAACAGCAAGAGAAATGCAGCTTAGATCTTAAGAAGAACTTCCTAACTGTGCATTGTGGTGCGCTGATAATCAGGCAGAATAAGTTGTCCTTCAGAGTCTGTTTTTGCCTTTTCTTCCTTTTCTCCTTTTTTTTTCTTCTTTAAAGAAAAGCTAGTTCTTCACCTTTCTAGGCTGTTAACCGTTGTAGCCCGTGTTACTTCTAGAGAAGCGGGATGACTGTCACAGGCCTCAGGAAGAGGGAAGATCCCCTGTGCTCACTTTTTTACGTGACAAGCACGTCTGGAGCATTGGGACCCTCAGAACTGTGTGAGATGGGACGTGTTCCGCCCTCTCCCCGCGGTGAAGCGCGGATGTCCGCTCTTCAGCACCGTTGCACTCAGTCCCAGAGGTGGCTGTGCTGGAAAGATGGGTATGTTTTCTATGCATTATTCCCTGAGGTGCTGCCCACAGTCTTCGTGCATCGCTCTGCTCGCCCAAGGATCTTTACTCAGTGACTTACACCGTCACTGTTGTCATGGCTTTTCATGACGGTCTAATCGTGCTGATGCATAATAAATACTTGTGTTTTGAGCAGCTGAAGCGTGAGAGCAGCAGAGAGAAATCAAGAGGCTTGTCTGTGGATGATGAAGGTCCTGAGGTGCAGGGCACCAAGCAAACCAAAGTCACAGCCCCCCTTGGCCTGCCTCTCTGTCCCAGCCCTTCTCCACTCAAGCTGCGGACATTCTTTGGGGTTTTTCTTAGGAGTCACTGGTTCCTTTTTCACTTTACTCTTCTCATTTCTGAGAGGGGAACTCACTCTTAAAACCAGGAATAGTTAAAGATCGTGGGATTCAAGAGCTTGAGGGACCACTCGGGGAAGACACAGGAAAGGACTTTTTTTTTTGTAATATATCCCAATTACAATTTTTTTGGGGAAAGGACTTTTTGATTGTGGCCAGGAGGCTGTGTAGAGAAACCCGTTTGGACAGGACGCATGAAATTCACCACTGGTACACGGGCTGCTGGAGTTTGAGCAACTTCCTGGGTCTCATTTCTTTTTCATAAGGTAGCACGTGACAGTTTCACAGGTTCACTGGACAGTTTCATCTTTGGGAATGCTTTGGACTGTGGTGGGTGAGCAAGGCAGGATCGCCGTGTTGGGCTGTGAGCAGTGGGCACCAAAGTGTCACCAAGAGCTTGTGAACAGAGACTGACGTGATCCCAGAGGCACGTGTCAGGAAGACTCATCTGAGAGCCGCCTGCAGCATGGAACGCGGCGGGTAGATGCTGGTACCGGGAAACCAAACGGGAAGACAGAACCAAAGTCTGGAAGAGAAAAGATGAGAACTTCACCACAGGCGATGGCAGCCGGGCTCAAAGAAAAAGGCTAAATCAAGAAATGCGGTGGAGAAAGAATGGACAGTGAAGCAGCTGTGAAGACATGGGCGGGCGAAATCCACTGTGACACGGTTGCTGTGAGGTTTTCCCCCGGGAGTGCTGGGCATTAGTCCAGTGGCCAGTGGGGGTAGCTGAACTCGCTGTACTTTTCTGGCTGAGAAACAAAGAGGGAGCACCAGTGGTCTGTGCGCTGGGTAAACTTGCCCCAGTAGCCTATCGTGACGAGTAGTGACGGTCTTGACCTGCGGGGAGCGGGATCGCATGACCCTGTTGCCACCGCTCTGTCCTACTCTTAATGGTGACGAAATCTCACAGGCAGATTACTGTCCGTCGGGCTCTCTGCACACAGAAGCGGGAGAATTACACAAAGAGCGGAGGAGGAGAAACGGGAAGCCCTCGGCAACATCCAGCACCACCCGTAGTACCGGTGACACTCAGTGCTCTAAAGGACCTTCCGCCCTCACTCTTCTGGGCACCGTTTTCCAGCTCGGAATTCCAAGGCTCTAATAGCAGATGCCCTCGGCCTTCCCAGGGAAGAAGGAAACAAGCGGCAACTGAGTTCTGTGTCCTTTGCTGTCACGCCTCCTGCAGGCTGTAGGCGCTGGGGAGCGCGGCGAAGCTGGCCTCTTCTGGGCCGTCCCCACGAAGAAGAAGCGAGGTGTCAGAGCGTAGGGCTTATCTCGCCGGCATCTGCCTGTGGGCCCCTCAGATAACCTGGCTCCAGGACAAGAAAGGATATTCTTTCAATAAGCCAAGGCCGATGACTAAAGCTGTTTCTGTAAAAGAAAGGCCCGGGGGTTTCCTCTTCTGATCCAGGTTGGTCTCCGGCCAAGGACCTGTGAAATCCCCTGAAGATGAGCAGCTCTGGAGGGTCGGGCTGTGTTCTTAGTTACGGGCAGGAAACTGGGCTGTCTTCACAGCCCTGTTTGCTTCCCCGCACGGAGGCTGCTTCCGGCCTAAGATGTCCTTTCTTTTCTTGGTTTGAATTGCCAATACCCACCCTTCATTAGTAGCTCTAGGAAAACCAAGCAGCCCTGTCGTTAGGTCAGGTGAACTTCAGTTTGTAAGTTTTCCTCTAAAGCCTGCAGGTGGGGTTACTTCTGAGTGCGGGTCCCCTCGGTGGCCGGAACCCTGCCGGAGAGCTGCTGGATCAAACGGCAAAGCGGGCTCTTGGATGAGCCCGTTCTGAGGAGGGTTATCGGAATCAGCCCTCTTGCTCCTAAAGCCAGGCTTTTTGATCGAGTCCTGGAAGCCAGCTTAGGTTCCTAGAATTTACTAACCCAGCTGCAAATGAGGCATGCCCTGATTTCTTTGTCTTCTAAGTTAAAAATAGCAGGTCTGACCCCGGAACTCTTCGGTTTGCACCCGAGTGGGAGAGCTCAGCCCTGGATGACAGCTCTGGGTACCTCTGGCCGCGTGCGATCGTCTCGCCCTGCCTGAAGGGGTTCACGTTTTCCTCTGCAAGAGGCCTCCTTTCCCCACGTGAAGAATACCCAGACTCCAAGTGTGAACTCGCAGTGCTGTGGCCTTAGCCGCTCCTTGATGCCGGGAATTGAGGACATGCTTCTAGGAGCATTTTCTTGTTGTTATTGCAAGGCCGTTAGGCTGACCTCAGCCCAGCACCTCGCAGAATGGTTGGTCCTCAGTGATGGACACGTGGCTTATTTGCTTTGCGAACGGTTCATGGATAATTTTGAATTCCAGCCTGGCCGTACCATGGCTTGGCAAGGTCCCGTTAAGATACCCCTCTGTTTTTCCCTCAGCTGGGGCTACCTAGGGGATGTTATACATGCTAACAGTGGCGTGAGAGAAAATAAACGGGAAGAGAGACACACTGAAAAGTCATCGTTTGGAGTAAGCCCTTATGGAATTGGGTCATTTCTGCCCAAACATCACTCCATGGGTACTAAAAAAAAAAAAAATCTATAGACTGACTGCACCTTTTCCCAAAGCCATAGCTGACAAGAATGTCATTACAAATACTGAATCCTGAACCAAGTGCAAGTTCAAGAATGAGAAAGGCTGTTGAGACATACATATTCTTCTGCCAGCTTGGGACCCCGTGGGTCCTTGTACTAGAAGGTCCCCTAGTGCTTTCTTCAGACTGTCCTCGTGGGAGCTGACTCCAAGCCGTCGTGTCCATCTTCTTAAATGGAATGAAACCAAATCAAGAAACCGAAGCAAAAATAGGTTGCGCTTTCTCCTGCCCTCCCTGCGGTAAAAGCCTCCAGTGCCTGCTCTGCCGTAACAGTGGAGCCCGCGCTGTTGGTGCGCGGAGCCTGCAGGGAGCGGCCCCTGCTCTTTTCAGAGAGGGAATGTAAGCAGATCCCCAAAGAAACCGCTTGGCTCAGCAGTCTTGGGGCTTGTCGGTGATTGGCCTGGCCTGAAAGAATGCAGCAAGCTGTACCTGTGCCAAGGAAAATGCGCATGCTTCCCCGAAACCGGGGTGTAGGGTGGGCGGCCCGTCAGGAACCCGAGTAGAAGAGCAAGGCGGACAAAATATTGGGGAGATCAGAGGGGCTCCCCCGAGACCGTTTTCTCCCGTGGCCGTGGGCGGAGGCCACAGGAGCCGAATCGGTCACCAGGCAGGGCGAGTGGGGTCTCGGGGAAGGAACTCAGACAGAAGGCTTCCTCCTCCTGCTGTGAGCCTCGGGATTTCCCTGACAACTGAAGCCAGTTTCTGGCCCAGACTGGCTCCTCACCAGCTGCCCTCGTGGTCCTTTGCCGAGAAGCTGACGGGGATGCTCTCAGCCAGCCTCGGGCCGGGGAGGGACTTGCCAAGGCCTGACTCCTGCTGCATCTCTGTAGTTTCTCCTGTCTCTCTTCTGTGAGAAACGTAAAAAACAGGCACCTCTTTTGCTTGTCGCCTTTCTCCACAGCACCCTGCCATTCCTGGTAGCTGTTTTAAGCTTGGCTGCTGTCTGCTCCCCTCCCTGTGTGTGACCTCCGTGTGGATGGGTCGGGTGATCCCAGCGGTACAACCTGTGCTGACATGGCCCTCGGCCGTAGTAGTTACAGAATCAGTGGTTGTTGATTGACTGATAGTGCTTGAGACACTATGGGACATTCTTCAGCATGATTTTGTACTGACACTCTGATTTCTCTTTCTGTCACATGTCTGAGCACATAGGAGGCGTTCCGTCAACACTTGGCGGATTCAGATTTTTCTGATGGATTAACGGTCTTTTGTAGCCAGGAAGAAACTAAGTCCTCGGCCACGTTTAGCTTCCTTTCCGCGTCTCTCCACTCAGGAGGTCTTCCGGGGCTTTATCTCTTCCTTCCCCTCAACAGGCACACTTATCCCCGCCTCTCACCATCTCTCGAGACCCCAGGCGGGCCTTGGGAACATCCCAGCTGCCTTGGACCCTCCCTAGGGCTCTCTGCTCCCTTCTCCTCCCGTCTGAATTCCCTTATGGGGTCACGTCTCCCTTTTCCGCTATCCCAGAACTCTGGGTCTTTTCCCTCCTCCACTTAAGCCCTCTGTCCTCTCTCCTTAATCAGGGGTCAGTTCTTGAACGCTCCGTTTCTCTTTCTGTCACCCTTGCCTTCTTTGCACTTGTCTTTACGACTCTGCCCAGCCCCCATTGTGCAAGTCGGACACCACACACTAGCGCCCCCCAGAGCTCAGAGCTTGCTTCCTTCCTCTTTAGTAACTTTCACCTTTCTAGCTTCTCCTGCCCTGGCCTTCTATTTACCCAACAATTGCACCTGCACTTTTTACCAGTGCTGTGTAAGTAGTGGCCACTCACACTGGATGTAGTTATTTTAAAAATTTACCATAATCTGACTTTTTATAATGTTATTTTCTCTTCTGTCTTTATACTCTGATGTAGTACTTACTAAAGATACCATTTCTTGGAGTTCCCGTCGTGGCGCAGCGGAAACAAATCTGACTAGGAACTATGAGGTTGCGGGTTCCATCCCTGGCCTTGTTCAGTGGGTTAAGGATCCGGCGTTGCCGTGAGCTGTGGTGTAGGCTGCAGAGGCAGCTTGGAGCTGGCGTTGCTGTGGCTGTGGTGTAAGCCTGGGAACCTCTATATGTCGCAGGGGCGGCCCTAAAAAGTGTAAAAAAAAAAAAAAAGCCATTTCTCTTTTCGTGTGTTTCCATGTCTCGCTGATGCATTTTATATGTGTCTTTTTGCTAAATTCCCTGTTAGAATGGTCAACGATGAGACCAGCTTTGGAGCCAGCACGAAAACCGGGGAGATAAGGAAGGAATTCAGACATGAGGGGTGGGGTCTTCAACACAATGGCTTCGAAGCTTTTTTTTTTTACTTTTTACAGCTTCACCTATAGCATATGGAAGTTCCCATGCTAGGGGTCAGATCAGAGCTGCAGCCTCCGCCTACACCACAGCCATGGCGACACTGGATCTGCGCCACATCTGCAACCTGCACTGCAGCTTGCAGCAATGTCAGATCCTTAACCCACCAAACGAGGCCAGGAATTGAACCCCCATCCTCATGGACACTATCAGCTTCTTAACCCACTGAGCCACAATGTGAACTCCTCAGTGTCTTTTTGAAAACAACCTGAGATTCTCCCTAAAGTGATTAGAGTGTGGCCTTTGGTATTTTCCACTGTACTAACGAGAGATACTTAAAACTGGAATTACCTGAGACAGTAAAATAAATAATTCCATTCAAAGGAGGAAAGAGGAAAAGGCGTCAGCACCCTGGGTTTAGGTGATCGTTGAACGCATCAGAACAGGAGATCCCACGGTGGGCGTCGCATGCTGTCTGTGAGGTTTCCTCGTCCTTTTGTCCACGTTCTCCTTTGGGGCCGCAGGTTGTTCCGAGACCCTAACGCTCTCAGAGCAGGAGGGGTCCCCAGGGGTTTTATTTCGGTCCGGAGGGTCTTCCTGCCCGGACCCCGTCTTGGACCGCGGAGCTCCCGGCCACAGAGCCTCCTGACCTCCTCCCGCGTAGTGCGATCCTTCTCGTTCCGGATTGAAATGAGCGGCCTGTTTCTTATTCTGGAGTCAGAGGGTTCTCTTTGGAGTTTCTCCCCGTTGGTTCAGCGCAGTCCCTGAAGCCCAGGGCACATCCCGTCACTTCCCACGCGAGCCCTTTGGGGAGCCGAAGACAGGGTCTCCCTCCTGTGCGGAGTTGCGTCTTCACCTGCCCCGACGTTTCCGCTTTCCCGGTTTCTCCTGACGTGACTTCCCATCTCTTTGGTCGCTCCGTCTTTGGCGTACTCCCTTCCTCCTGGAGTGGGGTCCGGAGCGGAGTGGGGCGCTCGGACCAGCGCAGCGGGAAGCAGGGCCTTCCTTTCCACCTGCTCTGCAGCCCCCGCGCCCGCGTCCTCACGCGCTCCGCACCCTGGTACCTTCGCCCTGAGACAGATCCCTTGATTTGCATTCGTTCCGTCCTTCACCGCAGTCCTGCCACTGAGCGCTGAGATCCAGTTGCCTAAAAGGGAATCCTGTTTGCTTTTTTGCAGCTTTCCCTGGATTCTCCAACTCCTTGTTGCTCTTTTCCGCCTGACTTTAGCTTATAACAAAGTTTAAATGTCTTCAGGGAGGTTTGCCTTTTTCATATTCAGCCAAGAGGCGAATACACGTCTGAGAAATATTTAGTGCCTGCCCATCGTGAGTTGGCTTAGCTCCTTCTTCACATCATTTCAGCTTCCTTTGCCTGAAATGTTTGTGTTTGTTTTCGTGTTTTGTTTTCATTCCTGTAGTGCCAGTGTTGCCTATGGAGAAGGAGCCAGTGAAGAAGCCATGGTTTTTAATAATCGGAGATTTATATTTTTACTCCAAGCTGAGTCTTTCTGCATGGTTCAGGATGGAGCTGCTGCCAGCGTCAGCTTAGGAGAGTCACAGAGGTGGTGTGATGTGGTGAGAAGAGTTCTAGGCTTAACTAGATTGAGGTTTGATTCCTATCGTGACCACTTGTTTTGTGGGCAGTTAACAGCTTTGACCTCAGTTTCTTCATCTATAAAATGGGATTAAAGTGGGATTGACCCAACTCTGTCTCAGACGTGATGTGCTGGTGAAATGAGCTAACGTGCCAGACGCCTGCGGTGACACGTGCCCTCTGGCAGGGCACCGTTGGCATCTGGTTTCCTTCCTGGGTTCTGGTAAACAGCATCCCCGTAGGCCACCAGTCGTTTCCTCTGTTTTTGATGTAATGACACAGTCACTGCTGCAGGCTGGGGCTGGGTCTCGCCAGCTGTGTCCCGCCCAGCACGCTGTCTTCAGGGCCACTGTGTGGGTCAATACCCCTTCATGATGCTGCTTGTCACCCTGCGCTGAGGAAGGTCCCTGAGCCCCATCCCTCCTCCTCTCCCGAAACAGAGGGCAGCCTGGACACAGAGGGCATGAGGAAGTCAGGACAGCTGGGCCCTCAGCACACCCCCACCCCCGACGGTGTGTCTGGGGCGCTGGTCACCCTCTTGGTTGCATGAGCCTCTGATTCTTTCTGCAGAAAGAGTGCTGTTTTGATTTCCTACCTGCCTCCCAGGGTGGGTGAGAATGAATGAAACAGAATCTCTGAAGAACGATACTGTTTGAACATATGGTCCGTTTCCATCCAGGTGGGAGGAGGAAGTGGCTGGGACTCCAAAAGGCCCTGTGCCCATGCTGGCGCAGATCCAGGAGACGGGACCATCTCCTTTACTCAGACGGCGGAGACCGCGCCTGTCTTCTCAGAGCAGCCCTGTGTGAATGTCCGACTTCATGATGCATTTGTGCCAGTGAGGGACTTGGACGTGAAGCCGAGGCCAGCGGTTGCCAGTCATCACTTCCATACAGAGCATAAGCTGTGCAAGCTCATGAGTCACGCCAGGCTCACCTGGACTCGGAGCCCCCGGGCACCGAGAGCTCTGTCTCCCCGAATCACTTCCCTGATTAATGGCAGGGCACCTCAAGCCTGCAGCTCACACTGAGGCTGTTATTCGTGGCTGGAGCAGGACTGCGCAGCCCCGGGGGGCGCACCCCTGGGGTGTGTGCGCCCTCTTCTCCAGCCCTTCTCCAGGAGGCCCTGGCGGCTGGGTACCGCCTTGCCGTGCCCCGCATTGCCCACCAGGGGGAGCCCCCGGAGGACAGCAGAATTTTGGAAGCGCCGAAGTTTTCTCCTCCAGTCCTCTAACTGATTTTCCGTACCCAACTGTAAGATTTCTTTGTTGCAATGCTGGGGCCAGAGCTGACTTTTCTGGAGGCCACGGGCGAGAAGCGCAGCTGATATACTCTCTTTTCTGGTTTGTTGTTATTTACCTAGCACTGTAGACTAAGGAGGAAGAGTAACAAAGAGCTGGAAGACGTTCACGGAGCCCAGGCCCTGGATGGAGGCAGGCAACATCAGAGAACCAAGGAAACTGAGGCGCAGCCAGGAGGCACCTGTGGCTACAGAGCGCAGGTAGGTGTTGGGGAGAGGAAGGTGGACAGGCTGGGGGCAGAGAGGCACAGAGCCCCTGATGGTGGGAAGGTGGCGGACAGGGGAGGCTGAGGGGCGGTGGGACGTGCAAACAGGACTGGGATATCGAGGGAACAGCCCCAGAGGAGAGAAAAAGGAAAAAGTGCTTGCTCGCTCTAGGCTGCGATGCAAAGACTGACCATGGAGCCAGCCCAGCTGGAGAGGGAGTGTTTGGAGACCTGATCAGATTTAAACTTGTTTGAGATTAGCTCCATCTTGGCTGCCCCAGAAACTTCACGGGACATCGGAGGCTGGGAGTTTGAGAGCAAATGCCAGGCTGCACAAGCAAATTCAAAGTGGGCAGGTGCAGCTGCAAGTGGCTCACATCACTCTGGCTGTGTGTCATGGCGCCACGCCCATCCCCGACTTTTCCACACGGGTTTCCACACGGGTGTTGAGGCTCTCTCCATCTGAGCCGCTGTCTCGGACTCCCCCCTTCTCCCGCTCGTCTCAGGCTGTTGCTCTCGGGAGTGGATCAGCACACAGGTTTTCTCTCTGCCCCTTAGCGAGACGAGCTTCAGCAAGGAAACCTCGGTGTCTCCGTTTTCCTTTGTCTATAAAAGGGAGATAATAATATAGTACTGATGAGCCTTATAGGATTTTTTCTGAGGATTGAATAAGCAAGATAATGTGAATAAATGCTCTTAATAGATTATAATTGCTAGCTAAATAAAAGATGGCATTAATAATAATCAGTTAATATATCCTTACTACCCTCAGCAGGGTGTTTACTGAGCTTTGGAGGAACCTGTGTGTGTGTGCGTGTGTATCTTTGGCAGATAAGTGGGAAACTTTGTGTTCTTTTTCTTTTAGTCACCTTCAAATGTTCCTTTTCACGGCCTTGGCTACGTTTTTCTACTTCTCAAACATGCAGATAGTGATTGATGGTGTCTGCTTGGCTCCCTGGAATAGTGATTTGTCTGTGTCCTGGACACTGTGCTGCCCTAGTCAATGTCACACCAGGTCTCAGGCACATGATCAGACTGAATACACTTGGAAGAAGCAACTGAAAGGCTGTGTTTATAATCCCATCGCCGTATTCCCTGCATAGGGTGTTCTTTCCAGACCACTTGTTACTTACTCCCTGGAAAGCCTCAGATGGGAGATTTGGGTTCTGCTCCCTGAGTCAGGCTGGTCCGGGCAACCTCTGGAGGCTGCTGAACTTGACTTTGGTACCTGTGGACACATTGACCCTTTCCACAGGTTCCAGATGGGTGTGGTTTGTGAGGAAGACAGTGTAGACCAGGGGCAAATCCTTTGACTTCTCTGAGCCTTCTCACCGTATGTCAGATGAAGCCCTTCCTACCCTTCCCTCCTGCATCCGAAGGAAGCTGCGAGGCGCTCCTGAGGCTGCAGGTGAACACACCAGAAGCCTGTGACTCTGCAGTGTTCCATCATTACAGGCATCACCATTGTTCTGCTGCTGAATGTTTTTTTCTTAGTGATTTACCTGGATTTCACAACCGTAATTGTTTAAAAGCCTTCTTTCCCCAGCTGTTAATGCACTCTCCCTTTCTTTGCTGGCAATCAACTGATAAATATTTACAGAGATGCTAAGTGATACACCTACTCACCTTCAACAAGTTGGTATTCCATCCACATCACATGTGTACATGCACCGTATGGCCATAGACTGTATTTTCCTAAAACCGCCAAGCACATATATATGATACATATGTGTCCTTTCTCTTTTCAAGCCTGTACTTACCCCCTTTTAATACAAAATTCATGCAAATATATATGCAAGCAAAAACGTGCACTGACATTCACACAGCATCCTTACCTAGAGAGCAGGTCGCGTGGGGAAGAGGACCAGCATGTCCGCCGTATCAGCAGCCCCGTCTGTCCAGAAGTGACCCCAGTACACATGTCCTGTGGTTAAAAAAAAAAATCATGGATCAATTTCCGCCCTGTTCCTAGTAATGAATATCAATATCTTGCCCCTTCCAGAGAGACTCTCAGCAGCTTCAGATAATTTCAAATGAGTTTTCTTCTTAAAAAATACATTTGCAAAGTCAATTATTTTGAATCTCATCTGAAGCAATTAAAAAACATCCTGACATTTAAAGGTGATGTTTTTTTCCCAAGTAAAATAATTATAAATAATACTAATTATGAACAAATCATTCAGTTACTCTCAGTCTGGTTCAACCTTTAGGTTAATAAACCAATCCATTAAAATTCATCTTGCTCAAAGGACCAATTTGTTAAAAAATGTAGCGACCTTTCACCACAAGTATGATTGATATTTTCTTTAACAATAATCAGAGCTGTCGTTCCCAGAAGAGTGTGGTCAAGTGGTTGGTGTAGGAAGCTCGGGTTCTTTTATGCCTGTGTCAGTAACACTTCTCGGTGAGGTTCAGAATGAGGATGATGATGCTGAAGATGGTGATGATAATATAAGGCACAGAACTGAAACTCTGATTTCAAAAAGTGCCTTAAAGAGAGGTCTGCCAGTCTCGGGACAGTTGTTCAAGAAAACTGACACGTCACTCTTCCCACCGCGAAAGCTTTTAGATACGCCCCTCTGTCTGCCTCTGGTGTTTGATTCACTCCAAAGTTGCAAATACCGCCAAGTCCAGTCTACACGGTCTCTGTAAATTTTTATCAGAACGACGCACATCCCTTCATTTGCACATTGTCAGTGGTTGCTTTCCTACTGTACAGGCAGAGTTGAGTGGGTACCATAGAGCCAGATGGCCCACAGAGCCTGAAATTGTTCTCATTCGGCCCTTTAGAGAAGTTGTTTGCTGACCCCAGGTGTAGGGCAATAGGAAAAACCAATTACCTCTGAATTTACACCAACAACTAATATTTAAGCAGCACTTTACAGTTTATAAAACCTAACACTGTCACCTTGTAAGAGGCATTATGTTCACTTAGCAGGTGCAGCCACTGCAGACTTTTCCACGGTCCTTCAGCCGTTGAGGTGTGGTAGGGTGACATCTGGGGAGGGAAGCACATGGTCCTGATGGCAGCCTGTGGAGGTGGCTCTCCAGCTGCAGTGGTGGCCGTCTATCTCTCATCTGCCCAGAAGTGGTCATTGCCCAAAGGCAGCAGAGGAAGCAAAATTCTTGACATTCTGTTCCCTCTTTATCTGACCTTGACCTGGGTGATTTTAACCCCGCTCTGCTTCTGTGTCCCTATTCTCATAAGCAGAGTCGTTCCAACAGACAGACAGGGGACTGCCGTGCTTTGCGGTCAGACAGAGCTAAGCTTTATTGCTTCAGCTCTCACTTATCCACACCGAAGGAGTGTGTCCGCCCTGACATTGGCACTGGGGCATGGATGTTCCGAAACAGCCAGTAACAGAAAAGTCTTTGTTTTTAGAATATGCTATCTTTTTAAAAGTCTGCTTTTTGAAATGGTAAATACCCTCTCAGCTATCTTTTTCTTTCACTCGGTTTATGACCGAAATTCTGTTTTCTCTCCTCAAGTTGTTCTGCCTGACTGGCAAGGCGGGCCACAAGGTGCTGGCTCTCAGGAGGAGGAAAGTCTAGAACGGATAACTGGCCTTGAGGCTCCATGGATATAAACCAGGTTATTTGCAGAGAGCAAAGATTTTCTTAATCTCGTGTTCTCTTGGAGAGGAGGTAAGGGATAAAATAGGAGATGGGAGAATAAGAAACTTGTAAGCCACATCTTTCCTGGAGATTCTCAGCCAAAGATACGGATTTAAACACCGGAACTCATTCTGTTTTTCCACTCAGCTAACTTTTATTCGGAGTGTCCACTGTGGCGGGTACCGCGAGCAGCCGAAGGAGTGTCACATTGACTAAGATTCCGATATTCTTCAGGAAGTGATTTATTAGAGAAACGAACGTGCGCGTACGTGTTTGCCACGCACGTTAGAGCTGGTGGAACAGCAGCCCTGAAGAAATCTGAGCGCCCTTGAAGGAGACGTCATTCTGTCTTATCGGACAATCGCAGATGATCTGGTGGAGGGGGTGGCATTTTGTGTGACAGAAAAAAGATGTCAACTTTAGGCATTTAGAAGTGGTAGGGGCGGGCATACGAGGAGGAAACGGGGAACAAAGCCGTAGAGCAGAGTATAGGATTGTATGTGATCAGAAAGCCCTTCTGTTTGGAGCATCTAGTTGTGTGGAAGCCTGGGGGGGGACGCGGGGTGAAGTAGGTGAGACCCAGAGTATAGAGGGCGTTCCGGGTGCAAAGGTTTGCTCTTTATTCTGGAGAGGATGAGAACCGCTGCATATTTTCCAGTGGGAGAATGGCCTGGTCTTACCCGGGATCTATCAGAGCGTTCACAGATGTTTGGGGAGCGCTTGGAAGCAAGGTCACCAGGTAGCTGAGAGCGACGGCCCGGGTTGGTCTTGTGCTCTGTTCCCGAGGACGATCTTCAGCAACCTGCCTGTCGCGGGTCACGGCGCTGGCTGAGGGCTTCCCGAGGGCACTTATTTAATGGCATGCCGGTGGCATTTACTCATAAAACCAAAAAGCCATTAGGGCCAGAAATAGGGGTTTTGGTTACTTCCCCAGACAGGATGCAGTTGGGGTGATTATACATGTGATTCATCGAGGTCGGGAAACGAGTCCTCCGCAAACAAACCCCCTCCGCTCGCAGCCCAGCCCGGTGACTCACGGCCGCTGCAGCTCGGAAAGCGCAGGAGTCCAAGCCGAACTGCAGGCATGATGTTCAGTCATAAATCCTCAGCCTTGATTGTTACCAAAGAAACATTTTAATTCATCCTTTCAATCATTGAAGCTATACACACTGAGCGAACTCTGACTGTTTTAGGCACAGAGGACATGGAGTTATAAAACATAGTTTCTGCCGTAAAATATTTTCCGGTTCAGCTGGGAAACTGATACAGCATGAGTAGAGCCCACGGTGTTAGAACAGAGAGATGCGAACGGGACAGAAAGGTCCGAGGAGAGCGCCTCGGCCGCTCCGGGGAAGGAGGGCACGGCCTTGCACTTGCTCCGTCAGCGAACAGCGGTCGGGCGCTTACTGTCTGCCAGGCGCTTTCCAGACGTGAGATTTCAGGTTGTTGTGGAGCTTACTTTCTAGCGAGAGGACTCGGATATCCCACAGAGCTGGGAGCCAAACAAACGAACCTCCGTCCTGGCGGAATTGACCTTCTTGTAAAGGAACGTTAGAGAGAGTGACAGCTAGGGCTTCATGCTAGGAAACGGCAACGCATGCAAAAAGACAAAGGAATCCAGCCCTCCTGGGAAAGAATGGAGAAAAAAAACCTCAGGTTGGGGGCACCCAGTGTGACAAGAGGGCTTATTTATAACCTGAGTTAGGATGAACAAGTCGTCCTGACATTCTTTGGCCAGAGTGGACAGACATGGAGATTATTCATTATTATTTTTCATTTTAGGGCCACACCTACAGCATATGGACGTTCCGAGGCTAGGGACTGAATTGGAGCTGCAGCTGCCAGCCTACCCCACAGCCACAGCAATGCCAAAGCCTTACCCACCGAGTGAGGCCAAGGATCAAACCTTCATCCTCATGGATACTAGCTGGGCTCTTAACCTGCTGAGCCACAACGGGAACTCCTCAACATGGAGACTCTTCTTACACGGAGACTCTGGGCACCGAGTCCCCAGACCTACTGATTTCTCAGTCAGTAGACTGAGAAATCAACAGGAGTCACTGATGCAGGAACCTGAGTACTGTGGTTTGGAAGCACTGATGATGTTTCTGTACCTCTCTCTGACTGTTTTGCAATGTCCCAGGGCCACAAAGATAAAAACTTAAGGCACTGGCTGCCCGCTTGCTTAAATAATATTCAGGTCAAATTCTCTAAGAGCCAGCTCTGGCTGGGAGGTCATGCTTAATTCTCATTTTATCAGGCTGTCTAAAATAACCAGGCCACGAGGTGGTTATTGTTATGGTGCTCATTGGAATGGGATTTGACCTATATGAGGAGCAGAACTAGGACGGAAATAGCTCTCCAGCCCATCGCAGACTTGGAGAAATCCAGAGTAAGCGATGGCAGAATCAGAGCTGGGAGGAAGAGATGCAAGGTGACTTAAGGTGATACTGGCACCTGCCTCTAGGCAGATATTTGCCTGTCTGGAAACTTAATATAAACTCTAGAACTCATTATTTTAACAATGCATAAACATTTACCCTTCCTGAATAGTGCTGTTCCCTTCAGGGCAGTGATGCCGCCTAGCCTTGGGCGAAACGTCTTCAAACCTCCTATTTTACAGTAGACCTCAGAACCCATTGCGTGTTCTTTTGAATATACTTGGTAGGAGGAAACCATTGTCTTGAGAGGCTTTTTTGCATTTTCTAAAAACCAAGTGCTATATCCAGTTGGTCCAGCTGAAATGATACTATTTTTGATTAAGACGAATTTAAATGCAGCTATGAAATTATGAGGTGACACTTTCATTTGGCTCATAACTGGTTCAAAAGAGACTTACCAGCACTTGCAAACACAACAAGTGCATATTCTCCCAGATGGCTCATTTGAGTGTCTGTGAGCCTGTGCAGTTTCCTCACTCTGCTTGGTGAACTCCTTGAGGTCAAGGAGGGTGCCTTGTCTCAAAATACCCATCTAACCCCAGAGGCAGGTGCATGTCAGGGACTGTTTACAGAATTAACTAAAAAACAATGATGTCATTGCTTTACAGTCCTTTCATGAATTTTTTGTCCGTTTTGATTTTTTCCCTTCCTTTTTTTTCCCTACCAAATATGAACCCCTTGAGGTTTATTAACCAGCAAATGGCAAAGGAGGCGGTCTGTGTGTATTGAACACTGTTCTGAGAAGAGTCCAGGTTCTGGTGTAAACTCTTTTGTAGACCCTCTTGGGAAAATTATGTAAGCCTGTGTCCCCATCTTTAAATAAAGAGGTTGAACTCGATGATGGGAACAGGTCTGTTTGAGGAGTAAAATATTGAGTAGATACTTTGTGCCTACCTCTGTGAGTGTTGTGGGAGATTTTTTTTAAGGTCTTAGTATTGATCAGGATTCTTGTGTTTGCAAGTGGCAGAAACCCAGTTTGACTTAGCTGAGGTGGAAAACCGAACCTGAGGAACGGCAGGGGTGCACCAGATTCCAGCAGCCACCGGATCAGGGGCCAGAGCACTGCCACGGCACACTTCCGCCGACTTTCTCCTTGGGCCAGTTTTACTCTCTCAGCTCTGCGTCCTCCGTGAGCCTGAGGGAAATTGGAAAGCCGCTGGGAAGTCGTCTTGGTCCGGGGAATGAGGTTCTGTGACTAGCAGTGGCTGTTAGAACCACGATGTTGGCTGGAGAAGAGGGGCAGCTCCCCGGAGAAGGGGCTGCCGTGCTGTTCCCCAACCAAACCCCCATACCGCCTGCCATCCCTCTTTGCCACCCACTCCCGCGCTCTTCCTGTCAGCTCCGTGTGCCTTGGCTGAGAATGTCTACTCTTCTTGAAGCTTCTGCCCAACATCTCTGTCTCTGAGGGCCGCTGCCTGCAGTCCCTACCTGCCTGTGCTCCCAGAGCACCTTGAACCCTTCTGGACCCCGGAGGCATGACTCCTCGCCTTGCTGGCTGTGGTCTGTGTATACGTTTTTCTCCCCCTTGAGACTGGGAAGACTTCAAAGGTACTAACTGCCTTAATTTTATGTTACTTTTTAAATTAAAATATTTATTAGTGACAACCTACTGTGTACAAGGTTCTGGGGATTCAAAGAAAAGTGACTCAGGATCGCCATTCTCAAGATGACCAAGGTCAAGTGGGAGACGTACGATAGACACTTGCAGAGGAGAGCGGTGGTGTGCATCCACGCGGACGTCAGCTGGTGCTGCATCAGCACACAGCACGCAGGAGGGCCTCCTCGGTGCTCGCGGATGGGGCTTGAGAAGGGCAGAGAGTTTGTGAGGGGTAGGAAGGGGCCACTCCTGGTCTGTGCTGGGTTCTGTCGCAGAGGGTTGAACCTGGTTGGGGTCTAGAGGGAAGGAATGTTCTTCAGGGGTCCATGAAAGTACAGTGTCACCAAAGGCCTGTGTTTGAATTGGATAGAGGAGGCAGAGACATATGAAATAACTGGAGAAATAATAGTTTCCAAAAATGTACTTGGAATTTTATTAGTACGTGGAACGAGGAGTATAGAAAAAATTGAGATTGCCATGGGCTCAGAAGGGAAAGCCTCCAGTGCCACGTGGGTGTTGTGGGGAGTTGACAGTGCAAAATCTGGAATCAGAGTCTGGGTTTCAGTCTTACTCTTATGGATATTAGTTTAGCGATAATCTCTAATTCCTACGTCATAAAGTGAAGACGCTAAGATCCATCAGAGTTACACTGAGTATAAAAGAAGACATGTAAATGAAAGTACTTAGTGAACTGTAAAGCACTGTACAAACTTAAGTTATTCTCTAAGTCTGTTTATTGTTAAAGCAGAGTTTGCTTGACGAGAGTGTTTGGAAATATGAAAAGTACAGTCACATGGAAAGACACAGTATTTGCGTTGGGAGTTAATTTTACTCACTGACTATGCATTCTGGTCAGTGACCTCGCAAAATGCATAAACAGTTAATGAACTGACTGACTTACACGTTTCTGACTCCGAGTGTAGGGCAGCTGACTCAGCTGGACATGGGACCTAGCAGGAGTGAATTTGTTTTGATGTAGTGAGTATAAGGTATTTTCTCTACCCACTGTACATTCTGAATGACATACTCTGGTAGCCAGAAAGTTCGTCTAAGGGTTTCCCTCTAAGAGGTGAAACTTCCCTTCAGTGCCTCCCTTGCCTCTTTCCTCCTCCTCAAATAATCATCGTAAACAATGATGGCATTTTAGGGCATCACCCTCATAAAAAGGGTCTGAAGACAGGTCACCCCATCTCATTGGATGTGACAGTGTTTTGCGTTCTGCCCTGGTGAGGGAGAGGGCGGCCACGTGCAGCCATCAGATGCGGGATGACCCGCTGAAGGAGCCTGAGCCTAAGCTTGTCTCAGGTGAGACAGGAAATGCTGGCGGCCCCCCTGCGGTAGGCACGCAGTGAGAACCATCCTCACTCCACGTGCTCTTCCGGTTTCCCAGGGCTCTTCCTGCCTTTTTCTCCCACTTTTCAGCGCCAAGGCTCAGCCTGAACTGATCGCTGCCGGGGAGAATGAGTCTCATGCTTCTTTGCGATGCTGTGAGGGGAGCTCTGGCAATTATGGCGCAAGATACAAGAGGCTGGCCGCTCACACTTATTCAGTGATGAACCCGGTGGACAAGAAGTGCCAGGCGTGGGGTCAAAGCCATGGCCAGCTCTGGTAGTTCTCTCTCTCCATTCCTTATTCCATTTACCTGGCTTTTCTAAAATTTACATCAGGAAAGAGAACGTGGCTGCTTTTGGAAGACCGGATCTATGAGATATTAATACAAGTTCCACAAATAGCAAGGTATTCTGAGGTCAGACAAGTGTGAGAAATTCTGAACCTGTCCCCAGTGGAGATACAAAAGGTACATGTACATACCTGAGACTGCAGGAGCTCCCGTCGCAGCTCAGTGGAAACGACTCCGACTAGTATCCATGATGATGTGAGTTCGATCCCTGGCCTCGCTCAGTGAGTGAAGGATCCAGCATTGCCATGAGCCGTGGTGTAGGTCGCAGATGTGGCTCAGATCCTGTGTCGCTGTGGCTGTGGCGTAGACGGGCAGCTGCAGCTTCGATCTGACCCCTAACCTGGGAACCTCCATATGCTGCAGGTGTGGCCTTAAAAAAAAGAAAAAAGAAAAAATTGAACTCAGCCTTGCCAAAGATATTTGACCATAGAACTGTTTTATTTGGTAATATTCATTAGCATTTTGAGTCCCTCTTGTCCCTCCTTAGTATACTTGGGACAATGTTATTCCTAGACAAGCTTCAGTAAATCCTCTTTTCTTTTCTTTCTTTCTTTCTTTCTTTCTTTCTTTCTTTCTTTCTTTCTTTCTTTCTTTTTTCTTTCTCTTTTTTTTTTCTCTCTCTTTTTTTTTTTTTTTTTTTTTTTTTTTTTTTTTTTTTTTTAAATAGTCACAACCATGGCATATGGAAGTTCCTGGGCCAGGGACTGAGTCACCTGTGATCTGCGCCTCAGCTTCAGCAAAGCGGGATCCATTAACTCCCTGCTCCAGGCCAGGGAGAGAACCTACGCCTGGCTACCTGAGCTGCTGCAGTTACCCCCGCGCCACGGCGGGAACTCCAGTAAATCCTCCTGTTCAAGGCTGACATCTGTGCCTTAGATTGAAGAAAAGTTTGAACACGGCTTAGATACCACTTTGTAAATAGGGAACACTTGTGTATCACCCCAAAGATTCTTTTCGGCAGCCCATTCTTTATTAAAGTGGAGGCTGGCAGAGAGGGGAGCTGAAAAGCAATTGGTGTTCTTGTCCGTTCATCCAGTAAAGCTCTCTTTCCGAGATGAATTTTTAAAAAAGAGTTTCTTTTCTTTTTCATTAGACTGGATAGGTCTCAAGGAAAATCCCTTGGAAATGTCGAAATTGCCTTTCTTCCCTCCATCTGCCTTTCTGCTTCTCTTTGTCGAGAACGAGTCTGGGTTTGATTTATAACTACTACGGCTTGTATTTGAGGGGACCCTATGGAAATCTACCCGCCAAAGGAAAGAGTAATAGCTAGTAGTTTTAGCTGTAATTATAGAAAAAATCCTTTCTTCTCCTTCAGTTTTCCATTGCTCTGTGATCATAAACCATGTCTTTCTTTAACAGAACGCTTAGAGTCAGTGCTAAGGTTGTGATTTCTTTCCACAGGCTGGCCAGAGTATCTTTTCTTCCTATTGATAGAATAGTCCGGAAGACGGTAGCAGTGGGATCAGCTCCATCCTTCATACGCTTCATTTTATTCCTCTTCTCAGAAGCTTTCTTTAACCGACTAACTTCTCTTCCAGTCACTGCCCGTCCCGGTATCATTTCAGAATTTATCCAGTTCACAGGATGCAGCTTGACCTCTGGTGACGCAGTGATTTGCAACTGACCTCAATCCATTTGTATATGTAATTTCTCAGTGGCCTAGAATTTATTAATTATTTAAAAAATTTTTAACCATGTCTCATTTTACAAATGTATTGCAGCCACCATGATATGGAGCATCTTTTCATATGCTTATTTGCCATTTGTGTATTTTCTTCAGTGAGGTTTCTGTTTAGGTCATTGAACTGTTTTGTCATTGGGTTTTTGTTATTGAGTTCTAAGAGTTCTTCATATATTTTGGATAATAGTTCTTTTCACAGATCTCTATAAATATGTCGTCTGAATCTATGGCTTCTCTTTTTCATTTGCTCAAAAGTATTTCCACAGAGCAGAAATGTTTCAGTTTAATGAAGTCCAGGTTACCAGTTCCTCTGTGGATTATGGCTTTGGTGTCGTGTCTAAAAAGTCATAGCCAAGCCCAAAGTCATCTAGATTTTTCTCCTATGTTACCTTTTGGATTTTTATCATTTTGAGTTTTACGTTAGGTCTGTGATCCCTTTTACGTTCATTTGTGAAGGATACATGGTCTGGGTCTAGGTTCACTTTTTTAATGGGGCTCTTCAGCTGCTCCTTATGGAAGTAGGTACAATATATTTAAATCTTTCACTTTATCTTCAAAATCTCATGTGTAGTGCTCCGTACAGAGTAGATATTTATTTGATCTGACTTAAGAGGAATTTACACGGAGTTGAATGGGGCTTAGTGTCTCTATGACTGGACCGTTGGAGGGCGCCTGACCAGAGTTCAAATGCCAGGCCAAAGGGACACTTATAATCTGCGTGCTCTTGACCAACTTACTTCTCTGAGCTTCCAGGTCAATGTACAATAATGTTGTAGACACTACATCTACCTTTTTAAAAGGGCTAATGAGGATAGTTGTTAACGTTTTAAGGTGTTTTTTGTTTGTTTTTGGTCTTTTTAGGGCCTCATTGTGGCATATGGAGGTTCCCAGGCTAGGGGTCAAACTGGACCTGCAGCTGCCGGCCTACACCACAGCCACAGCGGCGCCAGATCTGAGCCATCTGCGACCTACACCACAGCTCACGGCAAACCCCGGATCCTTAACCCACTGAGTGGGCCAGGGATTGAACCCTCATCGTCACGCATACTAGTTGGGTTCATTACCGCTGAGCCACAACGGGAACTCCAGCAGTTTAAGTTTTGATGTCAGGCAGTTCTGGGTTTGAAGCCCATCTCTGCATCTTACTTGCTACGTCATTTAAGCAAGTCGGTAAACCTCTCTGAGCCTTTCTTCCCTCCTTTGTGAGTTGAGGGTCCATAATAGTATTTATCTCATGGAGTAGGTCGGGTTAAAATAGTGCATGTAAAACTTTGAGTGGTAACTCATACCTAGTAAGAATTCAATTAATGTCAACTATTACTATAGAAGAGCGCCTAGCATACCCGGCACGGGTGGACTCAAATAAACTCCTGCCAGTTCACATCTTTAAGCTGGGTTTTTGGGGAGGAAGGTGATGTGAACAGCTGGATTAAAAAGGTTTTACATTCTTCAAGTATGATGGGCTGGAGATTTTTTTTTTTTATTGAACATAGCCATTTTCTGATTTGATTTCCTCAGGATATGAATCAGAAAAAAAAACTGAAGTTTTGTCCCAGAAAAAAAGGGGCGGCCAGGCAGAGGATTTGTCACTGGTAAGGCAGTTTTACACACTTGTCCTTTTCATAGTGAGTCATGGTCTGTGATACATTTCATAGCAATGTCTATGAGTTTCCAAATCTGGAAGAAGACGTATCAGCCAAATAAGGGGGAGAGAAGAAAACAGGCTTTTAATCCACCTAGTTACCATTCACAGAGCTTTAGGAATGGAACGCCAAAAAATGACTATTCCTGTACCCCACTTTTCGTCATAACTTTAAGCCCATTGAGAAGGAAAATTAGCTAATCGCTTCTAAAATATCTTCAACAGAGCAACAGAGGAGTTCAGTCTCTAGCTCCAGGATTCTAGAAAAAGTTCTTTCTTCCCGATCTCTTCTCCAAACCTCCTTTTTCTTTGGGGGGGTGTGTGTGTAAGAATTTGAGGCAAAATCTTTTCTCTTTTTTTAGCTTTCATATTGGCTGATCTAAGTGCATCTTATATAAACTTATTAAAGCTTACCTCTGAAGTCTTTTTATTTTTCTATTTAATCTTACTTTGTTGAAAAAACTCTTAAGTCCAATTTTTCCATAGTTAAGGCCATTTGGCGTTACTTTTTTAAGGATGTTCCCCAGATTGTCTAATAATAGAATAAAAAAAAAATCCACACTTTATTCTAGTCACTTGGGTACCCGCAGGACTAAATGCCACTCAGAGTACATCACAAGTGCTTAAATAAATGTTGACCAAATGCGTAAATATGGCCTCATATTTGTGTAGCTTTTAATACTTGATGGTAAGCTTTAACCACCTCAAAAAAATTATCTGTGGGGGTCTTTTTTTTCACACCCCCTCTACCTCAGAAAAAAACATCTTTCTTTTAGTTATAAAGCCAGTAAGTGGTAAAGTGGAGACCTGAAGTGGGATCTCCATTCCTAGTCGTAAGTTTCTTGACTTTACCTGAACATTTTCTAAAGTGGAGCTGTTAGTGTTTTGAAAAAATACAGATCCCCCACCCCCACCCCCAACTCAACCTCATACTCAGATAACAAAGAGAATAATGGAAGGAGCAATACCAGTCCTGACATGTTTTTGTTTGGAAGTGTATCTGGATGTCATGTTATTTTGTTCATTGTAAAATGTTCTTTATTCATAGCTAGCTTTTAGTCTTCTCCAACCCAGAGCTCCAAGTCCCACTGCCTTTCTGCAAGCTTATCATTGTTTTTCACGTAGTTTCTCCACATTTTGTTCTGGGCATGGAATACTAATAGGCTATGACGGGCACTTTGAAACTCTTCACCAACAAGATGTACACGGTGCCTTGATTGAATGGCGCGTGGTCAGCGCGAGGAACTTGGACACCTGACAGTGCAGTCCTCGCTGGTCCAGATCCGAGCTGCATCCTCATGGCTCATGGATACTAGTCAGGTTTGTTTCTACTAAGCCATGACAGGAACTCCCAGGATTTCTGTAGTGCTGAGACCAACCATCTTTACCACTGACTTTGCTAGAACTTAAAGGTGGATATTAAATAATCAGGGAAATCAATGAAAGGGTCCCTTGCACCAAGCTCTTTAAAAACAGGGACTATGTCAGAAATTTTTATATCCCCATCCCCAAATTCATAGTCTGGCACTATGAGCAGGTGTTTAATACATAGTTCTTATACTGAATTGGCATCTGTAAGAAAATCCAACAAACCCAAGACTCAGTCTTGACTTGGTCCATAACAGTGTGCCCTGGGAGAGGTCACTAAGCTTAGTTATGTCATTTGTAAAATGGGGTACTTATCTACTCTTAAAGACCTGAGAATCTGAAAGTTACAGGAACCTGGGCTTTGTGGAATATTGGTTTTGAACTTCACAGACCAGGTAGAGTTCTATTCTTTAAATAAATACAAACTGATGGTCTTTGTGTCATAATCCTCTATCAAGCAAATAATCAACGCAAAGGAACTCTTGGTGACCTACTTGTGGGTTACTGTATGTAATTACTATGTCATTTTTGACAAATTTCTACAACCCTCAATATCTGTTTTTTTTCCCCTTAATTCACATTCCGTTGCAATCGTCTTTATTGTTGAAATGGAATTGTCAACTTGAAGATAATTTGAAAAATGGTTTGCTGCAATCTGGGTTCATAAATCTTAACGGGAAGAGCCAAGAGCCAATAGCTTCGAGCACTGTGAAATCATTAAATAAGGCTCCTGGAATATGTGAGTAGTCTGCCACTTTCTCATTAATCTGAGGTAGAATACCCAGAAAGGGTATTTCGTAAATCTTAGTGTTGGGTGCTGGATGACTTAGGAGTTTATTGCATTTATCAGTGAAGATGATTTGTATTCTACTGTTGCTTTGTTTTAAACAACAAAAAAAAGCATGGGATTCCCATTGTGGCTCAGTACGTTAAAAACCTGACTAGTATCCATGAGGATGCCAGTTCAGCCCCTGGCCTTGCGGCGCGGATATTGCTGCAACATGCATCATAGGTCACAGATGCGGCTCGTATCCAGCGTTGCTGTGCTGTAGGCCAGAGGCTGCAGCTCCAGTTCAACCCCTAGCCCCGGAACTTCCATATTTCGCAGATGTGGCCATGAAAAAGATTTCAGAAAGAGGCATTGTAAACTTGAAAATGAGCAATACTGATGATTTCTCTCATTTTGTTTTCTTTATGTCTCTTCGAACACCTCCCACTAAGGCATCAGAATCACCCAGAGGACTTGTTAAATCACAGATAGCTGAATACCATCTTCAGAGTTTCTGATGAAGTAGATTTGGGTACCATGGGTCCCAAGAACTCATAGTTGTAGCAAGTTTCCTGGTATTGCTAAAGCTGCAGGCCCAAGGACCACACACTGAGAACCCTGTTACCTGATCTCCCTTATGATTGCCAAGCTAGTAAAAGTAAATACGCGGTGGGATTAACATATACACACTGCTCCTCTTTTTTGAGATGACTTTAATAAAATGAGACTTAGCGAAGCCATCAATGGCACAAACCACAGACAGACCTCCAGGGTGTCTGTATAGCACTACGACGAATACCAGGGGCAAGAAAAGTCATAAAGAAGAACACGATAGTGCCATTTATAGCAACATGGGTGGACCTAGAGATCAGCATACTAAGTGAAGTCAGATAAAGACAAATATCATATATATCACATATACATGGACTTTAATAAAGATGATATGAGAGAACTTATTTACAAAACAGAAGCAGACTCAGATTTTTGAAATCAAATTTAGTTACTAAAGGGGAAAGGTAGGGGGAGGGGTAAATTAGGAGTTTGGGGTTAACATGTACACGGTACTACACGTAAAATAGATAATCTACAAGGGCTTACTCTGCAGCACAGGAAAATCTACACAATGTTTCATAATAACCTATATGGGAAAAGAATCTGAGAAAGAATGGATATATGTATAAGTAATTCACTTTGCTCTAAACCCGAAACTAACATAGCATTCTTAAGCCAACTGTAGTCCAATAAGATTTTTTTTAAGAAAATCCAGATGGCTCTTCAAAAAGTTAAACTTCCAGCTCTTTCATGACTTTGTAGAACACACTACTGTGGCCTTTTCCGAACTCCTCCTTGAGTCATCTTTATACTGACTGAATCCTTAAAAGCAATAGAAGGTACGTCTCCATTTTTTTTTTTCCCCAGGATGTGATTTTTGGTTCCATATTCTCTTTCCTAGAAAATGGACCACGTATTCACGTCTTCTCCTCATGCTTTAGGGAGTAATTGGATCATAGACAGTAATTCTCTATCAGGCTCTTTTAAGTTGAGCCCTCATTTCCTATAAGCACAAAGTTATCTATTTTTTTTTCCCAGAAGCCTATTTCATTCAGTTTAATATAATTCAACACCCATTGAGTGACTTCATATGCCTAGGATTATTCTAGACCTTTAGGGAAAGACATGACCAAGATTTACTCAAATTCCTGCCCTTGCAGAGCCTACATTCTAGCAGAGACAGTAAACATAATACTTGAAGCAATATATCATATTCCTGGTAGTAGATGGTCTGGAAAGGGGGAAAATAAAGCAGGGTAATGAGGTTCATGACTTTAGGGGCTGGCAAGCGAGGGTTTGGTTTGGTCTTATAGTAGTAAATAAGGCTACTCTTTGAGCGAAGACCTGAGACAGGTAGGGCTCTAAGCATGTATTGGGAGGAGTGTCACAGGCGGAGAGGACAGCCTGTGCAAAGGCCGAAGGGCGGGAGCATGCCTAGCATATTTAAGGAAGAGCAAAGAGGACAGTGGGGCTGAAGCAAAATGTGCGAAGGGGAAGTAGCAGTAGATTGGAGGGGCACGCGGAGGCAAGATCAGGAGGTCACCGAAGAAGGGATTGGTTTTATTTTTTCGCTTTTTAGGGTTGCCCCTGCAGCATAGGGAAGTTCCTAGGCTAGGGGCTGAATCCGAGCTGTAGCTGCCAGCCTATGCCACAGCAGCCTGGGATTCAAGCCCTGTCTGCAACCTCCACCACAGTTCACAGCAGCACTGGATCCTTAACCTACTGAGCGAGGCCAGGGATCAAACCTGTGTTTTCATAGATACTAGCTGGGGTCGTAACCACTGAGCCACAACGGAAACTCCAAGAGAATGGTTTTAATCTGAGTGAAATATGAGTCATTGCAAAATGTCGGCTTTTTAAAAAGTACCTATTTGGAAGTTGTGTTTAGAATATACTGAGTAGGGCCAGGATAGAAGTTAAGAGGCTGGTTATGAGATTATGCCAGTAGCCCAAGCCAGAGATGGTGTGGCTTGGACTGTGGGGTGATGAGTAGAGGTGGTGAGAAGTAGTTCGATGCTGCATATACCTTGAAAGTAAAGTTCAGTAGGATTTCGTGATAGAGTGGATGCAGAATGCTAAAGAAAAAGGACTAAGGTTTTGGTGTGAGAAGCTACAAAGATGAAATTGTTGTCGTTTGAGATGTGAAAGACTATAGGAAGAGTAAGCTTATGAGGAATATTGGACATAGTGAGTTTGAAATGACTATTAGACTCCTGATGGGAGATGTAGGGTCCTTTGCTGATCATGCATATGTGGGGCTTATGAATCTGTTGGGTATGTCTGAGCCTAAAAGATGGTGTCATTAGCATGTTGATATTGAAAGTTGTGAGGCTGAAGGAGATGATCAAGTGAGTAGCTGTGGATGAAGGAGAGACGGAAAAATGGACTCAACCCAGGGGGTCTCCAGCACTAAGAGGTCAAGGAGAAAAGAATAAACTGTCAAGGGGAGACCAAGAAGGAGTGACCATCCAAGTAGAAAAACTCGGAGGGTGCAGTGTTCTCAAAACCCAGAGACAGGAGTTCCCATGGTGAGTCAGCAGGTTAAGGCCCCCACATCAGTGTGACTTCGATCCCTGGCCTTGCTCAGTGGGTTAAGTGTCCAGTTGCTACAGACTGCAGCGTAGGTCACAGAATCAGCTGTGTTGCTGTGGCTGTGGTATAGGCCGGCAACTGTAACTTGGGTTCAACCCCTAGCCTAGGAACTTCCATATGCTGTATGTGTGGCCCTAAAAAAAAAAAAAATTTAAACCCCCCCCAAAAAAAAACCCTCAAGAGTCAGATGGGGAGGGAAAAATAGGTCAAATGCTGCTGATAAGTAAGAGGAAAACTGAAAATTTACCATTGAATTTCACAGCTAGGGATCATTTGTAACCTTAACAAGACTACATTTGGGGGGTGGGTAATGGTTAAAGTCTGGTCAGAATAGCTTAAGATAGAATCATAGTAGAAGAACTGGAGAGAGCGAGGAAAGACAACTCTTCAAGTTTCTGCAAAAGGAAGTAAAGAAATGAGAAGGAAACAGGTGATAAAAGTGGGGTCCAGCTAAGCGTGTGTTGGCAGTGGTGCTGTTTGTGTTTGTCTGGAGTTGGGAGAAATAACAGTATGGTTGTCTGCTGATGGAAATGATCCAGTCAAAAGGGACAGACAGATTAATGTTTTAGGAAAGATAGGAAGGATTCCATAAACAGTTTCACTGGGTCAGCAGATAGTGGTAGTATCTAGTATCCAGGTGGAGTTTTGGCATCAGGGAAATCAGATATTTTCCTTTGCAGGTACAGGCGTGTTTGGGGTGGCAGTGCTGCTGGGGACCGTAGGCGTAGCTTTGAGACCCTGTGTAAAGTCCCTTTTGATTGTTTCAGTTTTCTCCGTGAGGGAAGAGCCAACACTACCTCGTCAAATATCAAAAGTGTTGCAGAAGAAAACAAAGCCCACATATACGCCTCTATAAATATTTATTCAGAAAATAAAGCCAAACACAATCTGAAAAGCATGCGGGAAATGTTTCGTTTTAGGACTTTTTCTGAATGAACTGAATTGACTGAGGTTTTTGAATAGAGATGTAATGTCTTTTCAAGTCAGGGCGCTTCCTGGAAATTGTCTCTGTATCAGGCATCGGAATTCTTTGTTGCTCTAGTAGCCTTCACGTTTGTTTAAAGTTAGGGGTATTTGCATAGAAATTTTATTTGCCAGTTCCATGTGCGTGACTGTATATAACATTTTTTTCAGATGGTGAACGTGGGTTGTGTTTCCATGAGAACTCTTCTAGTCGCCTCTTGCTCTTCGACAGTAGGGCCTATCTCTACCACCTGGTCAGAGTGGTCATTTTGACACTTTGTAGATACTGACCACAGTTCTTAGGCAGCAGGTATCAATAGGAGTTCTTGGCATTCTTATTTATGATTAGGTCATACACTCAATCAGAGGTTGGAAGCACCTATGTGATTTAAAAAAGAGAGGTGTTCCAATCATGGCTCATCAGTAACAAACCTGACTAGTATCCACGAGGATGTGGGTTTGATCCCTGGCCTCGCCAGTGGGTTAAAGACGTGGGGTTGCCATGAGCTGTGGTTGTAGGTCGCAGACACAGCTTGGATCTGGCGTTACTGTGGCTGTGGTGTAAGCCGTCATCTGCAGCTCTGATTAGACCCCTAGCCTGGGAATTTCCGTATGCCCTAGGGGCAGCCCTAAAAGAAGAAAAAAAAGGGAGGCGGGGAGAGAGATAATGGGCCCTTTAATCTCAATTCTGTTTCCTCTCTGGGGTAAAAAAAAAAAAAAGGTCACTTTCTAGAGGATTAAAATTGAATTTTTGTTTTTTGCTTGAATAAAATTTGAAAAACTTAATTCAGAAAGTGTTCCATAATGTTTTGCAATGATGAAAAATATGTAAGATGGATGGTTAAAAAACAATCCTTATTGGGGTTCTTCATATTGGTGAGCGAGTGAGTTTGAAGCAAAAGAAAAATAACCATAGTATCGAACTCATAGGGTTGTAGGGAAAATGAAATGAGATTGCCCATGTTAGGTGCTGACTATAGTAGATGGACTGTGGCCAGTATCCAGTAAATTATTCTAGTAGGTATAAGGTGACGGGGTTCACAGGATACAAAAGGTGCAACAGAATTGTCCAAATTAGGGGATTATTCTTAGTTACAGTTTTTCTTATTTCAGGGAAAGCGGGGGAAGAGGGTGGCAGAAGTTTTTGAGAGCCTAGCTTTGCTTTCTTGGGGAACCATCGAGGCCCAGTAACCAAGAAACAGCCATTCAGCTCTTACGTGCCAGGCTCTATAGTAAGCATCTAATGTATATACTTTGGACCCTACTACCGACCTGCACAGCATGTTGTATTAACCCAGTTGTATGGATAAAGGAATTGGGGAGAAAAGATTAATTGCTACAGTGGGAAAACTGCAAAATTTTAAGTAAATTGTCTAACCCCCCCACCTACAGATTTGCTCACAAAAGAGTGAAACCCTCTTCAATTTCTCAACACTCCCAGTCTTCCTATACACGCTATTGAATAGCTCCATAAATCCCACTCAGATTCAAATGCATGTTGTTGGCTTGGTCAGGATCAGGGAGGCGGCTTCCTTAGCCATCTGTCCTGGGATTCAGACATGCCATGCTTCCAGACGTGGATGTACAAGTGGTTCATACTTCGGTATTAAAAAACTGGAGAAAAAAGGAAAATCTCACCTTCTGTCCCTGGGAGAAAAAGCTCTTCCCATTCTTGAAAGCTCTACTGTGATTTCTTTGGGACCGGGCTGTGTTTCCTACTCAGGGTGGTATCCTCGTGGTTGATGAAAGAGAGGGCACGCCCTCCCTCTCCCATGGGAATGCCAAAGTGAGAGAAGGAATATCCAAAAAGAATATCCAACCCAATTTTAAAAATTTTCCTATTCAGAACCAAAGACAATCAAGTAGAACAATAACTTCCTTTTTTTTAAGGGAACCAAATGACCGTATCTTGGTTTTAACAGGTTTTGGAGAATTCTTCATTCATGGTAATCAGTTGATGAACACTGAACAGTTCCCTTATGAAGGAAGGAGGAGTAGTTTGGCTGGCAGAAAACTTATACAGTTTGGTTTGTGAATATTACATAAATTCAATAATTTCAGTAATGAATATGTAAAATATATCTTACACGAGTTTAATCTGAAACAAAAAAGTCAGTAGCATTTTGGAGAAAAAAAGTTAATGTGGAAACGTCAAATCTCTAGCTCTTCATTTTTTATCTTAAGATGTGAAAATGCAAACTCTCTACTCAGACTGCACTGGGCCACTTGAAGTAGGGAAAAAATGATGCCAGGGCCACAATTTTTTTTTTTCTTCTGTCACCTGAGGTGGAGCACTGAGGAGTTATTTGAAAGGAGAAGTTCCTGGGTTTCCACTCTGAGTTTAGTATGAGAATAACTATGTGGAAATAGAGGAAGGATGTATGCATTTCAGTGGGCAAAAAGAAAATTGTTCATCCATGTTCATCCATGAAAATTGTTCACCCAAAATTGTTCTTTAAAATAGGTTTAAAGAAACTGAAGCTAGTTTTAGCGCAGAACTTAATGGCTAAAAGGGTAGATAAAGATGGAAATTATTACTGAGAGGAATTGTGATGTTTTTTTCTCCCCAAAGAACTTAAAAATCTATGTAGGCCTTCACCTTGGGTTACCTAGGTGCCCTTCCACTGGAGACAGGCATCTATAGGGAGAGTCTCATGGGCGCAGAGGATCCTGGGAAGGTCTCAGGACTTATTTATACAGTGTATAGGTTTTATACTATACTACAAATGAAACTTGACTTCACTGGCTGAGCCATGTCCCGTTGCCCAGTGGCCAACACACTTGTTCCTTTGGCTGATTGCAGAAGGGCTGAAATCCCTTGAGAGAAGGAGAGAAGAAAAAAAGAGGGCAGAGACCCAACCCGGCTTCCTCCAGCTTTAGTCCACCTCATTGGAGCAATCTCTGACTCACCCCAGAGTTCCCCTACCCCCAAGCAGCTTCCATCAAACCGTAGCCCCCTGAATGTGCTGTCAAACATTTTCTTTAGTGGTGCAATCTTGTTCTGAGATTATAGGGAATGTGGATTTTATTAGAGTTCTTTCAACTCATTTAATTGTTGCTGGCCCGTGGCAAGTGCTGAGTCACTCTCAGCGCTTCATAGCATTCCACAAACACTTCATCCTTCTTACTTTCCTTGTTTCTTTTCCTTTTTTTTTTTTAAGTCTTCTTTTTGTTTAGTTTAGAACAAGTCTCCCCTTCTTTCCCGCAACAGACTTGTCTTTGGAAAAGACGCAGAAGAGCTGGTAAACTTGGCTTCCTCACTTTGGCTCCTCGTGTGAGTATAACTTATATTTCTAACTGTTATGCAAGTGTCATTAAATAGCCTATTTCCCCAGGTTTCTGTGGAGGAACTGCTTGTTTGATCTTTGCGACACTGGCACTCTTTTAGAACTAACCACGGAAAAAACTTGATGACACTTCCGTGCTTCTTATAAAATTCATCTTTGGGGTAATTTTATGGTGTGTGTTTTCCCTCCTGAATGTTTTAAAGAGCTGGGTTTCTATCTCTTTGCAGAGCATTCTAGCAGCTGTGTCTCATTTGCTTTGCAAGGGCATTGGAAGGAACTGCTATTTTGGAAGCTCCTTAACATATGGGATGATTGTACAAAGCACTTTACAGTTTGCATAGTGCTTTCCCATTATTTCACCTAGTCATTTCTCCTAGAAGGCCAGGACATATTATTTATATTTTCCAGAAAGGGAAATACAAGTCCTAGATAAATAGCAGAAGCTTGGCAGGACAATTTATCTCACTCTGGAATTAATCAATAGATTAAAATCTGTTCCCTCAGGTCCATTAATACCTATGACCAGCCTCACGCTTTTTGACCTAGTCAGGTAAACCAACATACCCAGTGGATCTGAAGAACTATGCAGTCTAGCTAGTTTTAGGTCTCCCCTGGCCAAGAGCTGTCTGAGTGACTGGGTATCAGGAACCATGATGTTGAGCGGCTTTTATTAAAAGTGAAAGAGTAGGAGTTCCCAACATGGCGTGGCAGAATAGAATCCAACTAGGAACCACGAGGTTGTGGGTTCGATCCCTGGCCTTGCTCAGTGGGTTAAGGATCTGGCATTGCCATAAGCTGTGTTGTAGGCTGCAGACTCGGTTCAGATCTGGCATTGTTGTGGCTGTGGTGTAGGCCGGCAGCTGAGGCTCTGATTAGACACCTAGCCTGGGAACCTCCATATGCTGTGAGTGCAGCCCTAAAAAAAAAGCAAAAAAAAAAAAAAAGTGAATGTCCAAAAGCACAGGTTCCGGGATCAGACTACCTAGGTTTAAATCCAAGCTCCAACCTTTATCAACTATGTGATATTGTCTGAATCACTTTCCCTTTCTCAGCCTCATTTTTCCTATCTGTAAAGTGGGAATATTAGTTGCTGCTTCATGGAGTTATTATGAGGCTGAATTGACCTAATTCATTGAAAACTCTAAACATTAACACCTAGCACACAGTAACCCCTCAGTAAATGTTGGCTGTTACCACATTGGGATCCAAAGGTGGCTACCTGGTCTTTTTTTTTTTTTTTTGAGATTCATTTAAGTTGACTTGTTTCATGAAGTTACACAAATGGCTTAGTCAAGACACGATACAGTTGGTAATCTTAGGAGGGAGTTGGGGTAGACAAACTTTATCCTAGTATTTCCTCTGCTCTTAAGAGCAACGATCAGTCCCTCTGTCATCCTCTTTAAACACAAAACTGCAATATTCTTTCTAAATAACATGGGATTTTGACAAAGGGCCCCATTCATTAGTATGCACTGTATTTCATCCTAGCACTTTTGGAATAGCAGCACCCAAAGAAGACAAGGATGGACACTGGTTTTCTTACAGTTCCAGATGTAAGTAAGGTATATAGGAAATAGCAGGGATCTGCCTAATTGCAGATGTTCTCTTGTTGGAATACAGAGGGCCGAGTCCCACATCTGCTTCTCATTTGCTGGGTGAACTGGGCAAAGTACTTTGCTTCTCTGTACTTGAGTTTCTCCAACTACGAAGAGGAGTTATGATGCCGATGCCGACGATCAACTTGTCCCCCATTTGCTGGGACTTTTCCACGACAAGTGCCACATCCTGGGAACCTCCCCAGTCCTGGGAAGACTGGGATGGCTTGACCCCTCAAGTATCTACCTCTTATCTTACTGGATTGACCATAAGGGCAGTGTGGGTGTAAATGTGCTTTAACATTTAATGAACTAAAGAGTATAGTAAACTCAGTTCTGAACACCTAAGGTCCCATTACAGTGCTTTGAATTACTGGGGAAAAAAACATAGAATACGGTATATCATTTCTTAACTAAGAATTTCACACTGGAATTCTTGGTGCATCATTTTATATACTACTTGTAAATATATAATGTGACTGGCAAATTTCATTACTGGATATGCTGTGTTTTACGTCATTCTTGTAGGTTTAAATACCTGTAATTGAAAGTATACAAAAGGGATATTCACACAGAACAGGTCATGACAAAGATCATTTGCATTGGAAGGACCTCGTTTGAAACGTCTTTACTTCCTGAAAAATTCTGTTTTGCACCCAGGGCATATTTTTGAAAGGATTATCATGTACAATAAATTGGTTAGTGATTTGTCTTAGAAAACTTCGGAGGAAAACAAGTCTAGAGAAGATGACATAACTGGCCATCTACTTGATATCTGAAAAATAGGTACCCACCAAAGGATAACAGTCCATTGCTGAAAATTAATTTGAGACAACATCAGTGTTCAAAAGATGTGCAGAAATGTTAACCAATGTGCACATTCAGGAATTAGAGTAGTTTCCCTGAAAATTGTTCATTTAGTTTTCTTTCACATCCTATAGAGGGTGCGCTTGAATAGAACTTCAATATATGCAAGTATGCATTGGCATGGAAATTCAAAGTTATTTTTTAAATTTTAGTTAATTTTTTTATTGAAGTATAGTTGATTGACAATGTGTTAACTTCTGTACAGCAAAGTGATTCAGTTTTATATGCACACACACTTTTAAAAATAATACTTTCCATTATGTTTTATTGTAGGAAATTGAATGTAGTTTTTTCTGTGCTATACAGTAGGATCTTGTTTATCCCCTCCATGTGTCATAGCTTATATCTGCTAACCTTAATCTCCTACTCCATCCCTCACTATTCCCCTCCCCCTTGGCAACCACAATCAAAAAGTTTTTTGATTGACTTTTATTTGTTTTACCTAGAGTCATGCAGTCAGAATTCAGGCCAATGTATGATCTGTACGTGAGGCTCCTTGCAGACATGCCTAACAAGATAAATAATACATAAATAATGTATATTAGTAAGAGCATAAAAACAAGCAAATTCAGTCAAACATGATTGCTTACATTAATAGAAGTAATATTTATCTTAAAAATTGGACTTCTAAAATATAACAGCTTATTTTCTACTGGGCTTTTCAAGTGAAACATATACAACTCTGAGAAATTAAGATACCTGATGACCCTGAATGTGTCACAGAGTTTTTCTTTATCTACCCCAGAGGACCTGCTGCAGCCTTGGGTGCGTGGCAGACACTCAGTAAAATCTTGTTAACGTATACTAGGTGTTCTATGTATTCGTAAGAATTCAAAATAACATAATGAAACCAGAGGGAAAAGGGCATGGTCTACCATTCCACATGCAGCTTTTCCCCAAGGAATGGACTACTTTGCCTCTCAGACAGAAGCAAAGAACTCATTCAAAAGCAGAGCTGAAGGCTGTTGGAGTTATTGTTGTTTATATTTCCCTGAACAGAGGAGTAATTATGTTGGCTTCAAAGCCCTTTTCTTCTACCTTCCATCATGGCGTGCTGGTGCAGGAAGAGGCCTTGATCCTACTCCTGCATTTTACATGTGGAAACCCAGTGGAGGGAATAGTTTGCCCAAGGTCACAGATTCAAACCTTCCCCAATTTTTTTTTCTTCTTCTTCTTTTTAGGGCCGCACCTGGGGCACATGGAAGTTCCCAGGCTAGGGGTTGAATCGGAGCTGCAGCTGCCGGCCCATGCCACAGCCACAACAGCAATGCCAGATCCAAGCTGTGTCTGCGACCTGTGCCACAGGCTCATGGCAATGCTGGATCCTTGACCTACAGAGCGAGGGCAGGGATTGAACCCACATCGTCATGGATCCTAGTTGGGTTTGTTAACTGCTGAGCCACGATGGGAGCTCCCCTTCCCAGATATCTGTTAATCCTAATTTCATGTTTCCAAATGTCATCAATAGAGCTGTAGGTAATTTTCTTGGCCTCTTTTTAGTTGCGGACCCTCCGTCCTCCCTCTGTCCTGCCCCCGCTCATCCAGCGTTACCCCAGTGCCGCTCCCCCTTAACCCTGCTTCCTTCTGTCACTTTCCACCAGCATTTAGTTTGCTCTCAGACAACACACTTGAACCTCTACTCCAAGGTCTCAAGCTAAACAAATCCTAGATTACCCAAAGTGCTGTACAGATTTAAGGGGGCATTCCTGCATTTCTTCTTAGGCCTGCAGTCTTTGAAACAGAGGTGCACAGCCCCGGGCTTGTAAGGCGAGTTTGCTCTCAGACTTTGGTAACGGGAGTCAAGGCTTTCCCTTATGGTTAACATAGCTGAGGAGGAGAGCAGGCTGAAGCTGGTGAAGACAGACGGAAATTGGAATACACTGAGAGCATCATTTGGACAGAACCTCCAAGAAGACAGCTTGTCTGTGGGCCTTAGAGCATCCTTCGCCCAATAGCAGTGAGACAAATTGAAAGTAGAAAAATGACAGTGTCCTTTGAGGGGCGTATGAGGGCACAAAGGTTTTTCAGAACTCAGCCTCACAGAGAGGAAATCTGCTTGATATTTATTCAGGCCCCTTTCTTTTAAGTCTTGATTACCCTTGGCTCAGTGAGGTGCTGAGATTTATGCACCAGCGACAGGTGATTCTTATGTAAGAAGGGCGTCTCGGGTGTGATAAATGTGGTCTTGAGAAATCTCCGCTCGACTGCTACAGATGGCCGTGTCATGATGGCAGAGCTAGAGTGGCGTCCTGCCGGGCCGTGAGCTGTCTGTGAAATGGCTACTCAGTTCAGAACCTCCTGAGCCAATTCCTCGGGCCTCAAGGTCATGACCATGGGGCTCAGCGCAACTGTAGGGTTTACATTCATTCTAGTAACATTCTTTCCTCCTCCCTTAGACGCTATTGCTGACTCGCTCTCACTCAATAGTCTAGCAAGAATTAGAGGACCTGTGCTCTTGGGGACTATTTTTATGATTTGAGGTCCCTGTCTTTCATGACTAACACCTGTTAGGGGTGAATTCGATGCCTGAAACGAATTGCTTATGCTGTAGGATTTGCATCAGCCTGGTTGATTTGGTCAAGGAGGTATTCTACCCACTGTATCCCTGTCAGTTTCTTCAGTTTTCAGGTCACGGGTTCTTAGCCTTTGTTTTGAGGAGTCTAGAAATCCCCCCCAAAATGCACATATACACCTATATTTTAAACATAGATGTCTCTTTCTGGGGAGAGCAGCTTTCATAAAATTATTCTACAAGTCAGAGATACGACAAATAGTAAGAGGCACCGTTATAACTGAAGGCAATGCTGTGAAGCGGTCTTTGTTCTACTGGGTTTGAATTTCAGGTGGAACTTGACCAGAGGTTGGTGACACAGAGCAGGCTTCGGAGTCAGATAGCCTTGATTTTGGCTTAGACCTTGGCTCTGCCTACACAGCCGGGAGTACTTAGACGTGGCACTTCTGTGTGCCTCGTGTCCTTATCTAGACAATGGATAAAGTGAAAGAAAGTATCACCTACCTCATTACGCTCTTGTGGGAATGAAACGAGAATATATGTAAATGTGGTGGTGTACCTGGCATCTACTTACGGTTCCATCCACTAGCCAGCAGTGGCAGGAATTGCGTGGAACTCATTTCTATAGAGCATGTAGGGTGAGGCCCAGCGTGGCGTGTCTTACGCTGTGCTGAATTTTAAAATTATCTCCTGCCTTTGTATGATCACTCAGTCATTAGCTGCTATTTCGTAGCCTCATAAGCATCAATGCAATTTACCCTCCACTCTTAAGCGATGCCACGTGCCAGTCCTCTAGCCCACCTCTTATGGGCAAAAGAATGATACTAACTGGCATTAAACTTCTGGAATCTCATTTTACAAGTGTCACTGTCTAGAAAAACTATGTTTTTCTAATTTTAACAATCACTCAAAGAAGATATGTAATGTATATTTCAGCGAGGGACATTTTTTCTCTGTGTGTACTAACTGCCTCATCTCCTTGCGCATCATAAGCCCTAGTAGATATTTGCCAAGTGAATGGAAAAGAAAATCTTAACCAACTAAAAACAAGGAATGTCTGCACGAAAATGTTCATTTTTCTTTTCCTGGTCATTCTTTCATGCATCCTTATTACCATTCTGTTTCTCTAAGGGCTCCTACAAACGGGACTCACCTTGGAAATGACGGGAAAGGATGGCTCTATTCAAACGACCCTCATGGGCATTGAGCATCCTGGTACTGTGTGCTTTTTTTTTTTTTTCTGTGCTGGGGATTTGAGGCCAACAGGATCCATTCACAGCCTCTTTCTTAAAATTGATATTTCTGTAGCAGGTGTAGAGTCATCCTAAGTGGGGAACCAACTCCTTTTGTTTTTTTTTTTTTTTTAAACTTGAGAGGATGGTTTTTTTGAGATTGGCCAAAAAATTTTTGAAGAGAGAAGGCACTGAGTGAAAAAGCTATGTTTATGAAAATAGTTGAGAGTTAAATGTGATGCACTGGAGAAACATGACAGCAGACTTCACTCTCTACCCCGGAGAGCTATACCTCAGCTCTGTGAGAAATGCTACTCTAGGGAATGTGCAAGTTCCTTCTGTATATACACATTTTTGTTGGTCTAGCTCGTTGCCCACTCTACGTAAGGTACTTAATATTGTGAGATGGATTTATATTTTATTATATAAATAACATTGTTCATTATGTATATTTATGTCGTGCCAGTGAGGAAAATGCAGTCATTCTTCATGTGATATCTTTATCAACATATGTTTCTGAAGCTCAGCTGACTGATAAACACTTAAAAGAAAGTGTCTTCTACGCCTGTTTTCTGTGACAAAGAGAAATTTTAGAGAATACGAGTGTAAGGCCGCTGAGTAGGGGTGAATTGCCATTTCATCTGTTAGCAGCTGAGTTGTGCAGTTGCGCGCATTCAGACAGAGCAATATTTAAGGAGCCCACAGCCGTCCTCGGATGTGCACCCTCTCTACTTTCTCGCAGTCTTACCTTTCATCAGAGAAGTAGCAAGCAGAATCAGAGGGACAGTGGCCTGCCTGACCTAGGGCTGAGAGCAGGTAAGGGCAGCGGCACGCCCTGCAGGAACTCTCTGGAGCCTTTTGTCCCTGTGGGAAGACTCCCCTGAGAAGAAGCTGGGGGGGTGACTGCGGTGTGGCCAGGAGAGCTCCCTGCAGCAGCTGTTTCCTTCTAGTACAATGAAATCGGTGACACTGCCCTCCAGAAGCAAGTGGTGATGTGGGAGAACCATAGCAAGAGGGAGTTCACAAGAATAGGAAGTAATGAACCAGAAAGAAATGATCTCCCAAAGCAACAGTGTCTCTCCTCTCCTTTATTGCTACTCAAAGCCCCGTGTTCACCTCTGATTACTCAGTACCATCTTTCAGCTGTGTTTCCCGCCTCACCACTTATGCTGCTCTTTAATCCTCCTCGTCTTACCAAAACACGTAAGCAAACACGTAGCATGTGTCCTTACCTTATATTTCTGTTGGGAAATGAGAAAAAGTAATCAACATAGGCTGGGCCGCTATAGGGGCCAGGCGGTTTGACTTGCTCCCCAACTCAACCTGTTTTATTAGACGAGGGAAAACAAGTTGGAGGGAGTTGAGTCACTTATCCAGAGCTACTGCCTAAGTGATAGGACTGGATTTGAAAGCCTTGGCTGTCTGTGTCTGCATTTCTGCACTGACTCCTCAGGACAGGTAGAAAGTGCCGAGAAACAGTAAAAGGACACACTTGGTGATAGAGCATTCAGTTTGAAGATGGAGTTTTTCACTCCCTTGAATTCCTTCCGGACCAGCACAGAGAGACTCGTTTGTACATCCGCATGGGTGAGTTGAAGCCCTCTCCCACCTTCCTGTCGATATGACAACCAAAGGTTCCGTTTCACAGACGTGGAGATCAGCGTCCGTGACTACACTTCCCGTATTGGGCCAAGATTGTTATGGGAGGTGAAAACATAGAGTAGGAATGGATTTACCAGTGCCAGACCAAAGAGTTGTGTGTGGCCAAATACTGGAGCACTTTGGTTTTCCTCTTACCCATGTTGATGTTGAGAGTAATTGCACTTGAGCTTGGATTTATTCTAACTCAATATTGTAACTCATTTTAGGGTTCCTTTTTCAAGCAGCTTCATGTAGCATTTAAGTGCCTATGTTTCCGTCTTGATAATCTCTCAAATGCCTTCCTCATCCTCCATCCCCGCCACTCCTCTCTACTGCGTTCGAATTCCTGGTACCGAGTAGCACACTGAGTGCCAGGTGTAAGTCAACAGATACATCTCTGTGAAAACCAAGAGAGACAAAAGCTTACCGCTTCCCAGGACTTGTTAAAACATACTGAAACAGCTCCTGTGCTGGTGCCAAGGTCAAGGAGGTCAGCCCACACTTGAGCTCAGGCATTTGAGTCTGTCAAATGAGTCAGTCAAATGGGAATGTTGGGGTTTCTTGGCTGGATGCATGTCAGTATCACTGTGCATATACGATGTCTGTTTGCTGTACCAGCTTTTGCCATCACACTAAACCATCAGTTTAAAGAATGACTAACATCCTGAGCACATTTGTCTTTACAAGAAATCCCTTGCTTCAGGGGCAGATGAATTTTGTTGACCATTCTTTAGTCTCTGGTTTCCTTTCCTGGTCTCTCCGCTTACCCACTGTCTCCTTCATGCCTCCTCTGCAGGAGGCAGCCTACTCTGTCCTTGTCCGTTGGCAGCACCAGCACACATGCAGTCGCTTGCATACCATACCTCTTCCCTGCTAGAGTGAACATCCCATGCGGATGTGTTTTCCCGCTCATAGAAAATTCATCTGCAAGTCACTAGTGCCAAGCACATGGCTAGGACAAACTAGGCATTCAGTAAATGTTTGTTGAATGAATGTAAGATAGAATGACTAGAAAAGCACATTAGTTTATTTTGCTGCATGCTTGGCTTCACTGAAACATTTGGATTTTTTTTTTTCATTTTGGTATCATTCATTCTTACCGCCTTGCTGCCTTCCCCAGCCAGTATTAATTGAGAGTCTTAGATGTGTCGGGCACTGGGCTGTATGTCAGCGTAAGTGAAACCTGGTCTCTCCTTCCTAGGAAGGTCCAGAGTGGGTCTGCCGATTATGTTGGTTCTGAGTCAGGCAGCCATACTTGGTGAATCACCAGCCGCTGAGAGTGCAGCCTTTTTTTTTTTTTTGACTTGCCAAAGTCCTTTACTTTTTTTTTTTTT
>PVHT021183652.1:2940645-3164080 GCA_004024745.2 Catagonus wagneri | reverse complement strand
TCGATCTTTGCCTCCAGTCTATTTCCAATGCCTTGCATCATCTTCAGCATCAACAGTCTAAAGTCTCTTTCTGGGAGGCTGATAATCTCCTCATCACTGAGCTGTTTTTCTGGGCTTTTCTCTTTCTCCCTTATCTGGGTTAGAGTTTTCTGTCTTTTCATTTTTGTAGGTTTTTGGTGCGGTGACCTTTGTGTCGACAGTAGAGTTGTAGCCTCTCTTAGTTCAGGTGTTTGCCTCCCCTGTGGCTAAAGTTGGTATGGAGGGGGCTTGGTGTAGGCTTCTTGATGGGAGGGAGTGATGCCTGCTCACTGGTAGGTGGGGTTGATTCCTCTCCCTCTGATGGATGGGGCTTTGTCTCTGGATGAGATTAGAGGCTGGCTGTGTGCCTGAGGGGTCTTTAGGCAGCCTGTTTACTGATGGGTGGGGCTGAGATCCCACCTGAATTGTTGTTTGGCCTGGGGCTTCTGAGCACTGATGGGAGGGACCAGATTTTTCCCAAAAATGGCCACCTCCAGAGAAATGCAGGCTGCTGAATGTCCCCGAGAGCTTCACCTCCAATGCCCTTCCCCCACAACAAGGCACAGTCACCCCTGTTTTCCCAGGAGATCCCCCAGGAATTGCAGTCAGGTTCCACCCAGATTCCTCTGGAGACTGCTTTGCCCTGGGACCCGGTGCACATGAAAGTCTGTGTGTGCTTTTCAAGAGTGGGGTCTCTGTTTCCCCCAGTCCTGTGGAGCTCCTGCACACAAGCCCCTCCGGCCTTCAATGCCAGATGCTCTGGGGACTCTTTCTCCCTGTGCCCGATCCCCAGGCGTGGGGTTTTGACGTGGGGCTCAGAACTCTCAGTCCTATAGCTGAGTCTCTGTGCTGCAGTTACTCTCCAGTCTGTGGGGCTTCCCACCCGGGAGGTATGGGGTTGCTTCTATCGCGTAATCGCCCCTCCTACCTCTTGATGTGGTCTCCGCTGTGTCTTCTGGAGCAGAGTTATCTTTTTTGGAAGTTTACAGTCCATTTGGTTGAAGGTTGCTCGGCATTTGGCTGTATTTTTGCTGTTATTCGGGAGAGAAGTTGAGCTCTAGTCCTTCTATTCCGCCATCTTAATCCAATCTCTCTGAGAGTGGAGCCTTGAAGTAGCTGTTTGTGGGAGGATGTGGAGCGGGGAGACACGATCCCCATCTTGAGACTCTGGCAGCTCATGGGGTCGGGGTAGTGGACAAATAAATACATGAAATATATAGGCTCATATATGCCGGGCAATAGAAAATGGAGAGGTACAAGAGAAATGGCTGGGATGTCTTGTAGAGGTAAGTTTTTCTCCCTGTTACAAAATCTCCTTGATACTTTCAGCCAGTACATAATTTCTATAATAATTTTTTTTTTTTTTCTGTACTGTGTGCTCAGTGCTATGCCAGGGCTGGGAACATGGCAATGAAAACGAAAAGTGTGAAACTTATTTCTAGGTAGGTACAGGCCAAAACAAAAGCATCTGACTCACACCTGAAAATGAAAGTAAGTATGAGTGAACAGAAGCTAGAGTGAGAGGGAGGAAGGAAAGGATGGATTCAGAAACGAGGAGACCGAACCGGAGGGTTTCGGGTCAGTCAGTCCCTGCTTCCAGGTCAGAAGAATTTCCAAGACTTTGAAGGCAGGAATTTTCACTTACTCCCTCAGAAATTTTTTCAAGAAAGAGCCTGATATTTTTGAGGTGACAGAATGCAAATTGTAAAAAGAGAAGTACGAGAGCTGTTTAAATAATTCCAGTCTAAGTTATTGGAGGCCAGTGTATTCCCAGGTAACTTCACTCTGACCTAAGATTCCAAAGAATTTTCGGGTTTAGCTCCTCCGTTTTTACTGTCCATATGCTGTTAACCGTTTAAACAACCGTTTTAAGTCTGTTTCTATTTTTACGGTGGCTGGAAACTATGGACCCTGTGTCTTGTACATACTTCCTTGGTACTTACGATGTGCCAGGCAGTGTCCAAGGCCCTAGAAGTGAATCATCAGCCCCAAAATCCATTGACCCCGTACTGGCATCGATAATTTTGACTTTCCTTTTATAAGATGTTTATCAAGAAGCCTCCAACAGGGACTTCAGATTCTATTTAATTTTTTTTATTAGAGTAGAGTTGATCTACAGTGCTGTGCCAATGTCTGCTGTACAGCACAGTGACCCAGTCACACACACACATTCCCTTTCTGATGTTATCTTCCATCACCGTCTGTCCCAAGAGACGGAACGCAGTTCCCTGCGCTGTACAGCGGGACCGCGTTGCTTCTCCATTCTCAGCGTAACAGTTTGCATCTACTCACCCAGCTCCCTCCCCCTGTTTTCTGATAAAAGGCCGCCTCATACGTGTGTGTGTGATTTGCTTGTAATCATTCAAGGGAACGTGGAGCAGAGCTGAATAACGTGGAAATTCTAAAAACAATCTGAGAATTTCTGAACACTCGCCCCTCTGGACTAGTCCCAGGTCAGCACTCTGTTAGGCTCCTGTGCGGAAGGCTCACGGAATAGTACCCGCTATGCTCTCACAGGAAGAGGAGCGGTTTCTTTTCAGTATTGACCTGATGCTTAATATGCCTTGACCGTGAGTCTAGATGCTTTGCATGCATGATTTCATTCAGTTCTCCAATAACCTTTGTGGAACAGATCTTCTTCTTACCCCCATTTTACAGGTAAGGCATTTGGGCTCTCAGTGACTAAGACGGTCACCCCAGACAACACATGAAATAAAGCGGGCAGAGAACACTCAGTCCAGTTTCACTGCCTTCAAACAGCTAGGTAGAAAGCTCTTCTACATTTTTTTTTTTTTTTTTTTTTGGCGGGGGGTTTTAGGGCTGCACCCACAGCATATGGAAATTCCCAGGCTAGGAGCTGAGTCGGAGCTGCAGCTGCCAGTCTACACCACAGCCACAGCCACTCGGGATCCAAGCCACATCTTTGACCTGCACCACAGCTCACAGCAACGCCGGATCCTTAACCCACTGAGTGAGGCCAGGGATCAAACCCGCATCCTCATGTATACTAGTCGGATTTGTTTCTGCTGTGCCACAACGGGAACTCCCTAGAATGTTCTTATTAAGACTTAGAGCCATTTCTTGGTGGCTCAAAGAAGCGCTTCTCTTTCAGAAGACTGAAGGAGGGGCTGGTCTGGGGTTGGATTTTGTCTCCTCAAAACCTTTGGGATTTAGTGGAGGATGCTCTCACTGGCCATTTTTTGTTCTGCTACACTTAGAATATGCTAGAGGGTCCCTCTGCATCTCTGCCAGCTGTGCTCTTGGCCTTTTATTTCCATGAAAATGCCTGGACACATTCCTCTTACCCAGCCATACCCAAGGCCAGGGAGAGAGACTCTGGTGGCTTTTGTCAGTACTCTTTTCTAATGTTGTTTTCAGCATCTCTTCTTCCCTTTCCTCTGTGTGTGTGTGCCATGTGTGTACGCCTGTGTTATATTACTTCTTATAGTAAGCCAAGTCTGTTAATATAATTATCACAAATATATTAAAATTTTAAAGTTGTATATTTTAATCATTAAGAACCAGTCCTCAGAGACTGTCCTTACCAGTGAGTCTTAGTAATTAAAGAATACAAGGTGCAAGAATAAGTAACAAGCAGCTTCTGAATTTGAAAAGGATCCAGATGATAGTCTAGGGACCCGAAGGCAGCTCACGGCAGCTTCGAATGGCCTGTCTTACATGACTGGTGAACCGGCCCGCCCAAAGGCAGGGGACTGGATTAGTCATGGTCATAGAATTTTACAACGTAAAGGAGCACGTGCAGTTGAGCCCCTGCACCGTACAGCAGGAACGAATTCTAGAAAGGTTAGCGATTTGTTCAGAGTCGATCAGGAAGGCCCAACAGGCTCTAAAGTAGTGAGTCCCAATCTTTTTATCTACTGATAAAGAGATGGTTACAATACGGATTCCTGAGTCACAGTCCCAGAAAACATGATTCCGATCCGGCGAGGGCCGGGGCACCCAGGAATCGGTATGACTAGTAATTCTCCTGAGTGATCTGTCCCGGGACCACACTTTAAGAAGGTCTCTTCTGGAATCTAGGCCTCATGACTCTGTCCAATCTCGTCCCAAAGGACTAGGCTGCCTCCCCACATTAAAAAAAAAAAGCATTCCAAATAATACACAAGATTCTTTGTGACTCACGTTTGTGCTCTTATTTCCTGACTCAACAATTAATTCCTGAGTGCATCATTCATTGAGCAGTTTTCTTGTACACAGTCACTCTGCCTCTGTGATGGGCCGGGAGCTGGGGCACAGAGATGAAAACCCAGCTCCACCTCCAGAGAAGCCTCCCGTGAGGATGAGTAGCTGCCATTTCCTGAGCCCAGTGTTTATCCTGCTTTGGAGAGCTGGTCTCAGTCCTTCCCGTTAGGCAAGCCTGTCCATAGTAACAGCATAACTCGGGGGTTAATTCCTGTGTATAGAATCACACACATTCTCTGAAACTTACTCTTCAGTGCTTAAATATGTCTCAGAGGTGTTTTCTGTTCAGTTCTTTATACGTGCTAGTCTTTGCAATGGCTACAGGGAAGATGGAATTTGTACCATCATGTTTTCCGCTGTTCTCATCCCGACGAGTATTAAATCCTTTCCGCGCTCCCCTGTTTCCGATAGGGCCGTGACAGGTTCCGAAGTAAAGCTTGTCAGCCCCACTTTACAGATGAGATAGAGGAAAGTTAGTCACCTCGTCCAGGGCCTCTCAAGGGCAGAATATGGATTCAAACTGAGGTGTATCTGTCTCAAAGACTACAAACTTATTTTCTTTTCACTATTTCACGTTTTACTAATCGCAGTACCAGGGGGTAAGTGCTGGCCGAGGTGGGCACTACCAGACTGCTAGCGCCTAGCTGCTCAGAATCATCCGGGAAGTGATCTTTGAGCAGAACTCAGGAGTCCTCGGCACAGAGGGAGAAAGCCACTCTAGAAAGGGCTGTCGGTTTATTGCAAACTCATCAATCACACATACTGATCACTAGCTGGAGGAAACCTGCAATGCACACTTGTGGGGAGATTCACAGAAAGAAGACACGATCCTTGCACACTGGGATCTTACATCATGATGTGTGCGTGAGAGAGTGAGAGAGAGAAAATACTAGAATAATACGCTGGTGAGCACCTTGTAAACAAACAGCCACCTCGTTTGTTCGCTTTGGCAGAGCCCTGGAATGGAGCGGGCCACGGGCTCCCGTCCACATGGTGTGGCAAAGACGTGCCCTCTCAATAGCTCAGCTTCTTCCTCTAGAATGGAGGAAGTGCGGTCTAGTCCCTGCCTCCTCCTCAGCCAAGCTTGGTTAATTTCTGTAAATGTCTGGCCCTCCTCCGAGGCGCGTGCTCTGTAAATACGTATTACTAGCAGCCATCAGAACCCAAACGAAACTGAACTTCAGTTCCCTGAGAAAAAAAACAGAACTGCCCACAAAGCGTGCAGCCCACCCTCCGGCCCTCGCTTTGACCCTCCTGTAAAAGGCAGCCTGGGTCTCCTGCAGGAGCCCGCCGAAGTTCAGGCCCAGCTCTCAAGTGGGAAAATCCAGGAGACTGGCTGGATTTCCTAACATTTAATTTCCCAGCTGATCACTATGATTAAGAGCCCATCTGGCACAGCCCATTTGTGAGGTCTGTGTGTGCAGAGAGGTGGGACGCGAGGAAAGGCAGAGATCGAACAGGAAAAAAAGCATGTACACAGCACCATGGAGCTGGTGCCACACTGGAGCCTTCCGCTAAGATGTTTAAATAGGAATTTCATCGTATTAGCGTTAGTGAGGCTGATAGGCCATATGTTGTAAGAAAGGCAGTTAGGGAGGCAGCGATTCTCTTTCCTGGGGCTTTTATGTTCGCTTAGTGAGGATTTGGTGGTGCCTTTGTCTGCCGTGGGTCTCGGGGAGCTTGCACAAGCTAAGAAGGAAATCCTGCTCTGGGTTTCAGCAGCAGCATGCTAACATCTCTACCTGTAAACTCATGCAAACTAAGCCGAGCCTGGAGACAGAGTTACACTCCTGCGCAGGGACGGTGGCGGTCACTGAGGACAGGGGGTTCCCTGGAGCCCGTGCTTCCCTTGTTCTTATCCCCCCGCGAGGAACGCTGCGAGCGGGGGTGGAGGACGCCCTGTGTTTGCGCTCATGTCCTCCCGGGCCCCTTCGGCATAACCGCGGTTCCAAATCAATCCACAGGCAAGTCGATCTCATAGGCACTAATAGGACTTACAGATGTGCAGAAACCCACGTTGCGGTGCTCAGCTGAGCTCTCGGATGGAATTTCTCGTAATTTTCTGTTACCCAAGGGATCTCATGTAAACCCGTTCCAGACAGACTTTTTATTGTATTATATTTCTGAGCTCCAACCAGGCCTTCCCTTTGGAGGTCAAGTCGTTCAGCCTCCTTGAAAATTCCCACCTCAAAGGTAAAGCCTCCCGATGCCCGTGGTCACCACTTCTGCTGGGGCTCCAGGTCCACAAGGAAAACTCATCAGTGACTTGATCTTAATCCCTCGCTGCTCGTGCACAGGTCATTGAAAAACATCTGGTGGTGCTGACCCTCCGTGTCCCTTTGCCAAATGTATTGACGTGGGAGGAGCCAGTCGGCGCTGCTCCGCGGTCACGGGAGAGGGGCCAGGTAAGGGTCCGGCTGTGGGAGCACCTGCGGGTCCTGCCAGTTTTGCTCAGTCCGAAGAGGATCGAAGGCCCTTCTGGATGGATTGGTTGGAAGGGCTCCGCCTTTACAGGCTGTGAGGCTGAGTTTTGGGGGCTGAGCCCCGCAAAATGTCCTCTCCCACATCTCAGAAACGTAAAAATAAAGTTGGCTCCGTCAGCAGGTTGGAATCCATCCTAAATGCCCTTTGGGAGATCCCGCCCTGTCTCCTGGGAAGGTGGATTTCACAGCCTATGCTGTGAGGCTCAGCAGAGAAAGCCAGGCCCATAGGAGTGAGAAAGTCTCTGATGTGGTCCCCTCCGCCTTCTGTTTCTGAAAAGGGACTTTTACTCTAATTATTTGGACCCAAGAGGAAAGCTTTGCCTCCTCGAAGGGGCAGACATCCATTAGCGAACCCATGGAATGTAGCGAGGCCTCGTTTACAGTGAGGGTGTTTCGTCAGGGCCCAGGGCTTTCTGGTGCCCTCTTTCTGTGGCTGAGTGTCCTGAAGAAAGGGCAGCTCTACTGATGTTAGCTCCTGTCCCATCACAGGTGTCACACCTCCTAGCAGAAGGGAGCTTGGCACGTCAACGAGGTAGGATGGAAGGCAGCCACGGCTCCTCGCTTTTCTTCTCCTTGCCCCACCCAGCGCCAGGAACCACCCAGGTTTCTCGGGAAACATGGCGATGCCGATATGGACTGGTTGCATTGCCCTGGGAGAGGTCTTTGGTATAAAATGTATTGTCTTGTATAGATTCTATGGAGAACTAAATTAGGATAAATGGATTTGGCACTCCTGTCTATAAAGAAATCGCTCTTTGTCATGATTTTTCCTTGCCTTCAACAGGGACCTACCTACCAGCAGTTTTGTATCTCTCAGTGATGGCGAGACGAGGATGGAATTTGTTTTGCTATTTTCTCACCTGTTTTAGTAACTTAGCATGTACTCTAAAGACCTGTTACATACAAGGTCAAAAGTCCACCTCAATTCCTTTTTTATTAGCTAGAATGTCCAGAAATAATACAGTCATAGCGATTTTACTTTATAGGAATTCAAAACTTTATCACATAGAAGCCACCAAATAGCTCTCCCCATTGTCACGAGCAAGACAAAGGAACGCTGATGCAAGAGGAGTTTAGCATCAGTCAGGAATGGAAAATACTTAGTATACGTTTCCTCATCAGCCCCTTTTCCCATGGTAGCGATAACTTACTGATGCTCGTAAAGCTCTTTTTTACCGAGAGCAGGCGGGATTTCAGGATCTTTCTCAGCCTGTACTTGAGGCACCTCCTGCCAGTTAGTCGGAGTTGGCATAGGGGGTTAATTTCTGAAAATAATAGAAAAAGGTGGCATCTTGAATCCTCCTTGGTATAATTAAAATACTTAGGGATTTTGGACTAGACCTGATGCTTTTGCAAATCATGTAGACAGGACTCAAGTCTCAACTTTCCACTTACCCCACCTATTCTTGTCTGCCACCCCCAAAATATCACACCAGAAGAAATGAGAAATATGATCGTACTTTTATGAGCCATCCGTGAGGTGATGTCTGGTCCATATTAAATGTCAGAAATAAATTATGTGAGAAGAAAATGCAGAGATGTGATGATGTTATGGCTTGACCACCTTGAGTACCCCCGAGGGACACTGGGACTTCCTCAGTTATACCTTAATAACCACCTGCCTCGGAAATAAATAGAAAATATGTCAGCGTTTTTCACAGGATACTGTACATTCGATGCCCTCTCTTCTGATCTTGAAATCGTCTTCTCCTCAGCCATGCCCGTGCGTGAAAACAAATAAAACTTCAGCAACCACTAACAAATCCACTGGATAGTGGATAGGTGGACCTCAGTCTGGGTCTAGATAGACTAAACCATTTTGGAGAATCAGGAGCCCGTGACCTAGTCGTCTGTCACTCCTGATCAGAGTTATAGGGCCACACAGTTGCACTGGCTTGACTAGAGCACACCGTTGGAGACCTTTCTCAACCTTAATTGACCTCTGACTTCAGCCTTCAGTACGAGCGTCTGATGGCTTAGGCTTTGGGGTTACCCAGGCTGGCAGCTGCCAGAGCACGTGGGGCCAGGGCTTCCTGTATCCTGGGATTACAGATGGAAGAAAATGCCTGACTAGCAAGTAAAGCAGAACGAGAGAAGGGGCGCCATGGAATTCCTCCGGACTGACCCTCTCACCAGTTTAGGGGCAGGAAGGGGAACTTTAGTTTTGATGCTGTCCTTCCAGTAATATACGAGCTTTGGGAAGACACTTAACTCTCCTCTGTGTCATCTCTGCCACGATATGGAGCAGTGATAGCAGCTAGACTTACGTGTAAAGCATTTCGCAGTGTAAAGCATTACCTTGTAAAAGATGGAGAGGGCATAAGACTGAATTTCAAGGTGGAATAAGAGAAGGCCAGTTTACAAAATGTGAAAAAAGATGTGATCTTTGGCCTTAAAGCTAGAAGTGAGGGATTTGGGTGGCAAGTGTGTGTATTTCTCTCTCTCTATGTATATATAGATACAAGTATATGCCTATCCCCATATTTAAAAAGAAGCTGTATTACTGCATGCTTCGAGATGTGACTGGGCAGCAGTTTAGTTTGCCAGCCACTGTTAACATGGCTGTGTTTCTTTCTGCATCTCAAAGAACAAAATCCTTAAAGATTTCCCAAGATGATGTGAAAATCTGTATTTCTTACATGAAAGTTATCTTAATTAACTTTTTACACACCTGGTGCAGATTGTTACCCAGACTGGCTGGCTGTGTGGACCTTTGGTTCACCGCTATCTGTCCTTTGTCCACAGAGCACTGGCGGGGTGGGGGGCAGGAGGTATCTAATATGATTTTGGTTCTTTGAGGGATTTGAGAAAGCAGTACGCAAACTTAGGAAAGCACTTGAGGGGGGGCGGTCTAAATGGAAGAGAATCCACCATTGCAGGACCAGGTGTCGTACTGACCCCGTAAGTTAAGCGCTTCCCCTCTTTGATGATACCAGATCAGGCAACGAGCTAGCAGGTATGTCTTCACGTTAGGGAGGGACAGTCTGGTCCTCTTCTCCCCAGCAGGCAGAGAAAATAGCCAGCGGGCCGTGAGGCAGGATCTGCTGGGGCCGGAGCTACCGCAGCTTCCTGGACAAGTGAGAAAATGCAGGTGTCCCTCCGCTGCCGCAAGCCAAGCAGGTCACAGGGCAGTGGCCCAGTGGCCCGCCCTGCTCCTCTCCCTCAAGGTTCATTTTTCATTTTGATTGAGTCATGATGGCTCAGTGACACAGAACATCTGAGGATATGGCTTGTAGGGGAAAGGAGACAAAGAAGGCCAGTGGTCCCCTCTCCCCTAAAGGCTGGGGCTGGCTCACGTGGAGTTGCTGGCCAAGGACAGGCCAGCGCAGGGCTCTGTCTTTCCCTCCGTCTTGCCGGCTTCAGGGTCGCCCGGCTGCCTGGTTTCAACTGAGGCAGCACAGCTTGCTTTAGCTTCGAAGTGTGAAAACCAAATCCCGGTTGACAGAGGGAAGGGACGGGAGCCGCGTAGCCGTCTCGGAGCATGAAGACGCGCGCCCAGCCCCACTGAACGCCCAGACTTCTCCTGTCCCCTTCCCCATCCCTGTCCCACCCCGACCCCGACGGCTGTGACAGCAGCGGCAGGCCTGCTTGGCTGCCCCTCGGTGGAGCCGTTCCGTGGAGGCTGGTGGGCAGGTGCTGTGAACTTCTCAAATGCGGGAAGGGACCGAGCCGGTGCTGCCCCCGCAGCTGTCGGGTCCGCGGCTTCCTGACCTGCCCGCGCCGGCGAGGCGGGACGCGCGCACGCCTGTGCACACGGAGGCCTGGCTTTGGTCGGCCCCAGCCCCCTGAAGAGCGATCCGGGCTGCTGTCTGCCCCTCTGTGTCCTGGGGAAGATTTTAGAAATTCTAATACAGGAGGCCGAGAAAGGAAAATATTGGCTCTTACAGTACAAACATCTCTGTCCTGAAAGAAAATGTTCATTTTCCCCTAAATCAAATGCTGACATGCCTCAGCTGCCGCTGAAGGTGTGTCGCTGCGCCCGAGTCTGTCCTAGGAAGAGCTGGCTGGTCCAGAATCTAAACAGGTCTGATTTCAAGGTTTTGTGAAGCGTTGCAGGTAGTTTCCAAAAAGCTGATCTGTCTGGGGCACCCTCCTGAGCAGGAAGAGGGGGCAGGGTACCACCCTGTAGGAGGCACCCTCTTCTGCAGAAGCCAGGGCCCCTCCGTTGGCATCTGCAGTGATGTCAGGAGATGGAGGCTTTAGACTGGAAATGAGGGGTGGGAGGGGGAAGCTGGCGGAGCGGTGAAAGCACGGAATCCAGAGGCAGAGGGAAATTTCCAGCGCTAGATGCTTTACCTGCCTCTTTCCCCACTGCCCCCAAAACGCACACTTTAAATATTCTTCTTTGTTCAACACCTATGTTTTTAAAATTCCAAAATAAGTTCCCCCACCCACTCTCTCCCTCCAACTAGTCACACACACAGGCACACACACACCCTTTTAACTTGTTAAGTTTGAAAGATGATGATGTATACAACCAGCGTGCTTTGCCAGTCTGCACACTGAAGGCCAAGATTAATGCAGAAGGTTGGTGCAACGTTGCCGCAGAGCAGCGTGATCAGAATGCAAGATGGAGCCCAGGGGGAAAGGCCAAGAAATATGTCTGCGCTTGGAGTTTACACAAGTCTCCTTAGCAACTTGTCTGAATTTATTTTTCCCTTCATGTGCATGGGTTTCTTCCAAAGCCTGAGTGAAACGGTTTCTCCTCCCTGAGGGCGATGCCGTTTAGTGGGTTAGACGAGCCTTTCTCTTCCTCACCAGCTTCTTCCCACCCCTCCCCCTCCCCTTCTAGGTAGCTCTGATCCTTTGCATTGTGACTTCGTGGATGGTTGGTAGCTTTCCAGAAATTCACGTCTCTGGGGGGAACGGTGGGGCCTGTTTCTGATGGCCACAGCTGTGCGGGTTTCTGCCGCAGCCTCCTGCTCGCGGCGCCTGCTCTCGTGCGTGGCATCCGTGTCAACGTGCCTGTTTATACGCCCATGTGCTGTAAATTAGGGGAGACTGGACTGTTTCTTTCTCTGTCTTGCTCTTCTCTCTTTCTTTCATCACTCCTAGCACACACGCACGCATGATCCTATAATTCTAATTAGAAGATGGATATAAAGCTGTTAAGAAAAAAACCCGACTTCTGGGAATCTGATCTGTTGAATTTATGTGACTGGGCTTGCTTCAGGGGAGACAGCCATAAATACTGCAGCGGTTTTCCCTAAAATTGCTTTACCTTGAAATAACTCTAGGGGAGTACTGTGGCTGCCTCGTTGGAGCCGACGTTGAATACAAATCGTAATATTTCTTCTTGCCCCCTCCCCTTTAGAGTCAGGGACAAAAGGAAAAAAGAAACCTAGCCAGAAAACGTTAAGGTTTGACTTCAGCTTCTTTTTACAAACAGATGTTGCTTGTCATTCTGTTGTTGTTAGGCAGGTACCAGATTGGACCGAGTGGTGGGTGTGTGTGTGAGTGTGAGAAAGAGACGGGAGAGGAGGAGAGCACGCAAGCTGGGTGTGGAGAGGAGGCTGGCAGGCAAAAACTGATCGGTTTGGGGGAAGTTGAGAGCAAGAAGTAGGCAATACAGATTAATACCTTTTTTTCTTTCCAGACTTCAATTGGATTGTCAAATAAATACAGTCGTATTCTATTTGGTCGCTTTTTGTTGTTCCAAAGGAAGGGGGGGAAATGTGGAAAGCGGTCGACGTGGAGAGTGAGCCCTGGATGAGAAAAGCGAAGTTCTCCTGGGGTGCAAGTTCGAGAGGGGGCTGCTGGGCTGTCCAGGTGCTCCCCCAGGTGCATCTGCCCTGGAGTAAGGAGGGTCTCTGTTGCAACTGAACTTGGTTGCTTGTGTTCGATGGTTGCTGCTCTTTGTATCATGGTGGAGGTCCCTGGCTCTTTTGTGCTTTTCCCAGAATAAGAATCTCATCGGTAAATGGCCAGGGTTCTAAGGAAATACTGACTCTTTACCTACTGTATATTTCCCTCATTGCAGGATCCCAGCGATCTAATCCTCATTTCTCCCCAGCCACCCTGGACCCTCACTAATTTACAGCTTTCTAATCTGAGTGCGGTGGGCTTTCTCAAGAGCAAAACATACCTTTGAACATAACAAGTGTTAAAGTTGTCTGGCATGTAGAGAGCTTTTTGCGGTGTATCATTTGTTTATATTCAAGAAATGACAGATCTCCGATTTTTTAATACCTCATGTCTCGCGTTTCCGTATCAGAATCAGGGTTTTCTGCATTGAAAAAAAAAATGTCCTTTTCAAAGCCTTTTGAGCTTTATTAACAATACAGCTAGAAAGGAAGTTGTAGGCTAGCATCCTGGTTTGTGCTTTAAAAAGGAAGAAAAATTGTCATCCTGAGCAAACTTAATGCTTTCAAAAGTGAAAGTGGTCTCCTCAGCCAGCTGCACGCAGAACAACTTGTTACAGGCAGCCTCTCTCTCTCTTTTGTTTCCCCGGGTGTGTCAAAAGCAAATTTGCCTTCAATTTCTCACTCTTAAACAGTTGATCCCAGTTATATATCTGTGATGAATGAACACTATAAGTAGGTTTAAGATTGTTTTTTAAATTACCAAAAAAAAAAAAAAAGCCCCCCACTCAAATAATCTGAGGGCATCTTTTGTTTTTTGTCCAGTCTGTTTTATTCTCTCGTGCCATTTTTCATGTCTTTGTTCTTCAAGTCGCCCTAGCCACACTTTGATTTTACGGAATATATATGTATTTTTTAATCCGGGGGGTATGTGGAAGGAAGGTTGTGAATATCAGTTCCTACTTTTCCCTTTGCCTGCAAGGAACACGAAAACCATGGCATTGCCTTGCCAGCCTCCTCCCTCCCCTGCTCCCTTCTGGTCAGCTTTTCCTGGGTGGAGAAGAATCCATTCTACCTAAGCTAGCTGGCTCTGGTGCCGGCAGCCTCTGCCCGGGGTGCTGGAGAGGCGCGCCCACGCTGGGGGCTGGGGTCCTGGCGGCAGCGTCGTAGGTAGATAAAATGTGCCATGACCTGTGGCACCCATGGATTCCTCTTGGAGCCGCTCTTGCTGGATGTGCCTGGATCTTGCTGCAGAGAGCAAGGGCTGCAGAGGGTGAGAGAAACGACCTCAGGAAAACTGAAAAGTCACAGGGAGACCAAGACCAGCCGTGGCTCCTGCTTCCTGCGGGCAGAGATCTGAGTTCCCTCTCTCTTTCTTTCCTCCTTTCTTCTTCTCTCTTTCTCCCTCCTTTCCTCCTTCTCTGTTTCTTCCTCTCTCTTCTTTCCTTCCTTCCTCTTTCCCCTTTTATTTCTCTCTCACTTTCTATTTAAGTCTCTCTTTTCTCTTTCTCTCTCTGTCTCCTTCCTTCTTTCCTTCCCCTCCTTTCCTTCCTTTCTTCTTCCCCCCTTCCTTTCTCTCTCTCTCTTTCCCTCTCTCTTTGTTTAATTCTTTCTCTCCTTTCTTTCCTTCCTCCCTCCCTCCCTCGCCGCTTCCTTTCTCTTTTTCTCTCTTTCATAACAGGTTGTCCGGCTGAACCGCTTTTCCCCCACAAGACAAAGGCTGTCTGCTGAGATTCTGTACAAGGGACGCATCTTTTAAACAGGAGGGTGGAGGCCAGGGAGTCCCTCTGTCAGCGTCCTTCTGCTGACATCACCCTAGGCTTGGTGTTCGCGTCCACAGCCGGGCAAAACTCAAGTACATTTTCCCTTTTGCAAGCAGCTGCGCAGTGAGTTTTCCTTCCGTTAGCAAAGGAACAATGAAGGAAAAGCAAACCCTGCGTCTAAAACCTGGCCAATGAAAGAAAGTTGGAGTGGAAGCCAAGAATCCTGCTGTGGTGGAGGGGGACAGGCTCCTGAAGCCACCACAGTCCGCTTTTTCACTACTTTTTAAGCAGCCCCATCAGCAGAGGGAACTAATGACTCCCGAATCATTTCAGAATCAAAAAGTTAAAACGATGTCTCAGTGACGCTACATCATGCCAGGTAACGATTGCCCAACTTCATTGTACCTTAACCAGTCTTAATTATCGATAGCCTATCTCTTAATCATGTTTAGCAAATGAGCGGTTTGATATAAAACATAGGAATCTGGGAGTATTCAGAGACGTCCCTTTCCCATTTGATCATTTTTCTGGTAAAATCATTCTCAGGGTTCATCGGTAGCCAGGGAAATTCCAGGAAAAATGTGAAAGTGACTTATTTGCTGAACCTTTATATCGTGTGTACTTCTGGAAATGAAGAAAACATAACGCTGCCTAGTGTTTTTCTCGAATTGACTTTTATTTCAGTTTTTAGTGTTCGTTTTTACTCTCATTTTGGCATGAATTCTAGTTTAACTTTATAAAAAGAGTTGGGTGACAAAAAGAAACCAACCACAAAACAAGCAAAGAATCTTGATCCATTTAAAATAATTTTATTTTCCAGATGCGGGCAAATGGTTTGAAGATGCTGCTGGCCTAGCAAGATGGCAACAGCTTTGAAAAATAGGATTCATAAGAAGTTCTTTTTTTCAGGTAATTATATTTTCCTATAATTTTCCCAAACCTTCCATTTCCTCAAGTATTATAAATTTTTAGGGCATACCTGAATGATTGAATTATGAAGAGTAACTGCATGTTAAGCTCGATTTTTTTTTTTACAATAGCAACTAGTTTTATAATATTTCATGAGCAGTCATTGCATTCACTTCTGTGGCGTTCAGAGAAATATTTATAAAGTTATTACCTAACAGAGCTTTTTTTTTTTTTTTTTGACGGCGATTCAGGCCAAACTCATTTGAAACCATCAGGCACTGTTCTTAAACTCTGTGGCTATCTTTGGTAATTGTACTTAGAAATATGGTAATAGAAGATTGCCTCTAAACAGCCTAGCATGTGCTCTGAATTCCTGGAAGATGTGGTTTATAAAAATTGCATAATAACTAGTGTTTTATAATGTAATAATTGCATAAACGTTGATGTTTTAACTTTAGTCCTAGATTAGCAATACTGTATGTGTGACATTTTGTGGAACTGTCCTTACATCCTAGTGACTAAGATTTGAGCTCAGCTGTCATGATATGAGTAGTTTTCCTTTCAGTGTTGGTGAAGGACTTTGTGCCACTTAACTACATTAACTAGTATCAATGATATATTTTCTTGATAAAATCATGTTACCCTACTTTGGCCACTGTTTATAGGCATTAGCCTATGATTTCCGACTTAATTATTAGTGTTACTGTCTAGGAGAACCCGCAGAGCCCTGTTTAATAGAGCAGACCAAACTTTCCTCGGAGAAGGACCCTTATTTTTCTCCTCAACGCAAAGAAGTTTCTTGAAGGAGGTGTTCAGTTCATAGTTTGGGGGAAATATCCACTCCTAAATAAATCATTCTTCTATTCGGTTGGATTTTGACTTTCTCTCTCTTTTTTATTTCCTACAACTTTGGCATCTTCTGATTTTCCTTTTATTTTCTGAAATTAAAACTCCGGTTTGTTTGAAAGTTAATACTACAAACCATTAGGATTAAATAACTTTTCTCTGTCCTATATTTTACGCGTGCACGCGCACACACACACACACACACACACACACACACACACGCAGGCCTGAGCTCCTTTTCATGGACTTCAGGGGGGCAGATTTATGAAGGCGATGCCTCCTGGATGATTAAATGTAACACTTTGACAGATCTTCATCCACGGTAAGCAAATATTGCATTATATCTTTCTAAGAAGTGATAAAAACAAGTCTCACCATTTTGGGAGCCTAAGCCTGTTCCTTTCCATTGATAAGAGTTCCTGTCACACACGTCCCAGCCCCACTTAACAACATTCAGAATGGCTCTCCTGAAATACCTCTGGCCCCGTGCCCCTGCCAGAGAGATCAAAGGAAAATAAGAGGCTTGGTGTTTATTTTAAAATCTTTTATTTTATAAAGGAAACGAAGATTTTAAAATAGCTTAAAGTCAGAACACTTCGGAGGTGACTGGTTCGGCTCCTCCTTGCTTTCGCTTGCTCTTGTTGTCTCTTTGGCTCTAAAAAGTCAAGCCACAGAGCTGCGACTAGATTCCTGGCCTTGGCAGGCTCCACGGCACCGGTGGGTTCCCAGCAGTCACGCTCACAGCTCCATCACAATGAAACAGGCAGACAACGAACTATCTACGAAAGGTTGCCTCTTGGCCCCTATTTGTCCCCCTGTTGGCTTCCTCTTGTTTTCACCTTTTAAGGTTTATACATAGGGGCCTGCTCTTTTCTCTGAATAACCCCAAATTCAGCTCTTTTGGGATATTAGTAGAGTCTCCCAGATGCTTGAGATAGGAATGGACACTGCATATGTCAAGGCAAAGATCATATATATATATTTTTTGAGAGTCAGGATCTATAGACGTCGCTAACAGGAATTGAAAAGGTCCTACAAAGGGACTGGGACATAGGTTTTTCCCAGCATCTAGGGAGTAGGGTTATTTTGCTTTCCTTCATTTGTCCTTGAAGTGCTCACGATTTAAGACTTTGTCTTCGGTAAAATTCCCCAAAGGAACCATTAATGGAAGGACCTTGTCTTGGATGCTCCATTCCTGCTTGGGTTTTGAAGAAAGGATGTTATGCAGACACACAAAATCCTTTTATAAGAGTTCCTAAGAAATAGATCCGTCCCCACATCCTAGAACAGATTGAAGGAGAACAGTTAGATAATTTCTTTGCTCATTCAGATTTTATAAAATATGCCCAGACTTGCTTAGTGTTGGAGTCTGGACCAGTAGCAGAGGCGGCGTAAGGATGTGGAATACAAACTTCCCCTGAAGATGACTCTGCCAGTTTAGTATAGCTGACGTTCTGCTCTTATAGGCCCATGGGTGGTGGTTGCTAGTTTAGGATGGCTCTTCTAGAATGCACATAGGAAAGAAAATGTTCACCATCTTTTTTTTTTTTTCATGTAATTACAGGTATTTAAAAGAATGAAATTTGCATTTGGGTTCTCCTGTATCTCTCTCTTCCTCTCCTTATAATTGAAAGACTTTTTTCTTTATTCCACTGATTTGCAGTCCTGATACCGGGCTGCCCAGACGGTATGTGAAGGTCTGAATAAATGAGTCCTCCCTGATATTAAGCAGTAAAATGGTGAGGTGTGCCCGCTGTGGACGTGGAGTGAAGTGAAAGTAGAACCGAGAAGACGCTGCTCGATTTTTGCTCTTTTGAGAGCGGGCTGAGGTCTAAACATTTCCGGCGTGCTGCAGTCGGACGGCAGAGTCTTTGGTTGGACTAATGGTTTTAACATTTCATTTTCAGACACGTCAAACCCCCCCACAAAAGAAGATACTGAGGCCTGTTGCCACAAACCCGTAGATCCGAACTTGTGCTGATAGCGCACACAAGCTTGTGTCTATAGGTATGTGTCTGTGGGCGATCTCACTGGCCGCCCTCCTGGCCCTCGCTTCTCCCCCTTGGTTTCCTCTCGCAGCGGCGGACCCGGGAAGAGGGGCTGCGGTGGGAGAGGCAGGCCTTGTGTTCTGAAATGGGTGAGGCTCTTCAGTGCCGGGCTTGGAGGCCCGCCCTCCATCCCCTTCTCTCTTCCAGAGACTCCTGGCTGTCAAACCGGGAGCCTGGGCTCGCAGGTGAGGCCGCAGAAACGTGGGTGACTCGGCCAGCTCACTGTTGGATGATGAGTCGCTAGAGGCATACCCCAGGCTTCGTTTTGCTTTCTGGGAGCCTGGCTAAGTGTTTTCGAAGTTATTGCAGTCTTTTGGGAAAAGTGGCAGAGACTTGTTTATAAGACCCATTTCACCCTGGCTTAGGTTGTAGCTTGTATCAGTTCTTCCTCACGCATTGTTCTCCAGGTGTAGTCAAATCCGTCCTTATCTTTAAAAATAAAATTAATGAGGGAAATGGATGTGCTTAACTATTTAGACTTCTGTAAATACCCGGTACTGGAAGAAAAAGAACTTTAAAAATATAGCCTATTTAGGTCCAACTTCATCTTTGTCCAAAGCTGTTTCATAACTCTTCCCCATGTTTAAAAGGCTGGAATGAAAATACTTTCATCCCTTTGCCTCTTAAATGTCACCATTGTGCCAGGGCCAGAAAGCCAAATTGACTCCAAATCAAAGCGAGGCTGGCTATATTTGTTCCAACAATGTGAGCTGAAGAGTCTGTAAACAGAACCCAGGGTGAAAAGTTGATCAGATTTGGACGACTCTTAAACCTTTGCATTCCCTTTTGGTCAAACGTAGTGCCAGGAATTCCCTTAAGATGTGTGTGTGTGTGTGTGTGTGTGTGTGTGTAGCCTCTTTTAGCAAAAAGAGTCAATATGAAGTAGTTAGTTATTGAGTTAACATCAGAAAAAAGTTTGAAATTTGAAGGAATACGTTTTATTTCCCTAAACATTGTCTCCTCTGAAGAGCCACACCGTTGGGGGAGACCTCGAGCTCTTTCTTCCATCAAGTATATAAAAATGAAATTTCGTATGCGGGAATTAGGCTCAGATATAGATGACGCCATTTAAAGGTGTCTCAAAGATGGCCATGCTCCACAGAAGCTACACCCTGCGGGCATTGTGTATGCATGTCCTTTGTGTTTGCTCCACAAAGCACTGAGGAGGGCTGATCTCAGCTTGCTTTACTCTGGCATGATGGAACATTACATCCAGGAGAAAAATACCGTTCCCATCAGTGTGTATCATGTATAATTGTTTGCCCAAGGTATTTATCTACCCATTAAGTAAACAATCTTCTCCATTTGTTCGGCATGCCTCTTTGAAGTGGAACACTTAGAATGGATGAGGGGCTAGCAGATTAAACCTCTGCCTTCCCTGGATAAACAGTTTTGTTTGATAAAGGTAAAATCGCGTCTCTGCTCATCATCCCTTTAGCCTGTGGGACCAGTGGAGTTCAGGAGTCCAAAGGGTTCCCAGAGGCCTGTATTCTCTGTGCAGGGTTAACGTTAAGTCTGAAGAACGGCCAGTAGGTGAATGCCCGGTGTTTCCTTTAAGGAGGTTCTTTTTTTGTCTTTTTTAGGGCCGCATCTGAGGCCTACGGAGGTTCCCAGGCTAGGGGTCTAATCAGAGTTATAGCTGCCGGCCTACACCACAGCCACAGCACTGCGGGATCTGAGCCGCGTCTGCGACCTACACCACAGCTCACAGCAACACCGGCTCCTTAACCCACTGAGTGAGGCCAGGGATTGAACCCACAACCTCGTGGTTCCTAGTCAGATCCATTAACCACTGAGCCACAATGAGAAATCCTAAGGAGGTTCCTAAACCCATCACCCTAAGTAAAAAGCTTATGCAGGGCAGTCGATCCTTTCAGATTTTCTAAAAGACCTAGGACATTGTTATTTGATTCACCTGGCTAGAAAATATTTTAGTGGCAAGCCCAAAGCCCCTGGACACTGGCCACAAGAAACAGGATATTAAATATTTTACATGATGATGAAATTCAGTATTTTTCCCTTCTTCCATGTTCATGAATGAATGGTTCTGAAGACATTAATTATTCGCTTGTGACTCCCTCAGAGTGGACCAGATATTTTACAGGAATCTGCAGAGAGTAAAATAACTTCATGTTTTCTTCAGAAAGACTCTAAAGATACATATCCAGTAGTCATTATTACAGGAGGTGTAGAGAAAATGGGTATAAAACAAGCCAGTTATAGTAAAATTCTCAGATGATCACTGTCAAAATATATTTATTAAGCCATAACACCAGGATATAGTTTAGATTTGTTTTTTTTTTTCCTCAACAGAAAAAAAATCATTATTTTTTCAAGAATTGTGTTTGATAAAGCAATTCTCCCTTCATCACCAGAGGTTGGGGAGGGAAGAAGGGAACTGATATTTAATTTTGAAAGGGTTTCTTATTCACGTTTCAAAATTGTTAAGTGGATTTCCTTTCATGGGAAGAAAATGATACGTATAGGACCGAATTACCTTTGAATGTTGAGTTAATTCGGTTTCTTGTCAGTGTGCTTACCAACCCTTCCCCGGCCTTGGTTAGGTAGTCTGCATCCTCGTCTGCTGACTTGGTACTTAACCTCATCAAATGCCACCTCGCCTCTACAATTAAGATTTTTACAGTTTCTTATGCCTGTAAGAGTGTGGAGATTTTACAGAGAAGTCCGTATGAATGACTCTTCCAAATCTGCACATATTTATTAACACCTGACATGGTATGCTTTGGAATAAAACCACTCTATTTTGGTGTAGCCATGTGGCTAGAAACATTATAAGCATCACTCACTCTCTTCATTCATTCAACAAACCTTTATGAATGCTGAGTGTTTTGCTCAGTGTTCTGCTAGAGGGTGGAGACAGGACTCTGACGTCAAAAAACTGATTACCTGCCCCTGGCAGAACTGCTTGTCGACCAGACCAACACATACTTTAATGAATCACATGTTTGGTTTTTTTTTTTTTTTTGGTTTTGTTTTTTTGTCTTTTTGCCTTATATGGGCCACACGTGCGGCATATGGAGGTTCCCAGGCTAGGGGTCTAACAGGAGCTGTAGCTGCCGGCCTTCGCCACAGCCACAGCAACGCGGGATCCGAGCCGCCTCTGCAACCTACACCACAGCTCACGGCAACGCCGGATCCTTAACCCACTGAGCGAGGCCAGGGATCGAACCTGCAACCTCATAGTTCTTAGTTGGATTCGTTAACCACTGAGCCACGACGGGAACTCCTGAATCACATGTTTTAATAATAACATATATCCAAACTTACAAGCACCTAATCAATACAAAATGTGTTTACCAGTAGGGAGTCCTGCCTTTCTGTAACCTCAGCCATTCACAGCATCGTTTGAGATTCATTCTCAGTTCGTTTGGGAGGACTGTTGTTGCTAGCACTTAAAAATTCAATGTTCAATAGGGTAAGAGGCTTGGGTGTATTCAAAATACCTTTAAAAATCTGTAAACCAGCTATAATGCAAAAATAAAAAAAATACCTTTAAAAATATATATTTTTTAGATTAAAGGGTGCAATAGATTCTTTATACCTAAAGATGTGTAACTAATGTTCTCTGTCAATGCTTATTTTATTTTTTGTTTTCTCTTTTTCAATAAGACTTTTCATGACATCATTCCATATCATAATTGTATGTTGTTATTACATGACTACAAATATTTACACTAATTATGTAATGATACATAATTGCACTAATACATGATAATGGGCTAAAATCAGCGTAAATATACAAGGAAATTCACACAATCCAAAGAGCAGAGTATTGAAAACCATTAGTATTCTAAGAGCAACATCTTTTTATCTTTGACCCTCTCGAAGAAGAATGTGCATGAAGAAAGATGAATTTTTCTGTTTCCAGTTGTTGAAAAGCTCTGCAGGCTATATGGTTAGGCTGATACACTGGCATTCTAGCACCCCAAAACTTACCTTCTCTTTGCTGTATCTTCTTTTGCTATTAGCTCTTATTTGCCCCTCCACTACCCTGTTTTCCATCTCTAATGGTTAGATCCTGTGTTTAGAGAATCAGGCAAATGGTCAGTGCAAGGAAAATGAAAGAAATTCAAATACCAAGGAAAGAAAAGGAATTCTACCTTCTTTTACTGTCCCAGTGGATAGTAAATCATGTATCAGTGTGTATCTAGAGGCAGAGGACCAAGAGGAACTTCTTGAATTTCCATAAGAGATCCAGGATGAATTCAGCCATTCTACAGTTTCCCTCCCCCCTGTCTGGAATCTTGGTAGCAAATCCATTTTCCTCATTGAAGTTACACTATAAGTAGAAGGATAGGGGACCTGGCCCTTAACTTTAGGTTCATGTGTACTTCCACTTTATCCACTCATTCATTTTTGTTTTCACGAACATGTTTTAAGTCTCTAGTATGTGCCAGGTAGTAGGCAAGCAGGTGGTACTAGACTGGCAGAGGTGAGTTAGTGCAGCCTCGTCTTGAAACACATCAGGGTCTAGTGAAGGAGACAGAGGAATCATAATGCAGTGGTGTTCGGGGTAAATTAGAAATATGTATATGAAATCATGAGATAATTAGAGAAAGAACTCTTCGAATGGAGGCCTGAAGGATGAATGGGAATTCACTTGGTAAAAGTAACTTCCCAGTCTTTCCCCCAAACCCAGGTAGCATTGATTCAATAGAGACGGCCTCCTCAGCCTTACTTATTGAGAGCTGTGTGAGGGAATAGGGTTGGGAAATGAAAAAAAGGATCCTGCGCCAAGCTGGTTGAGTAACGTGAAGAAACACCAACTCTGCAGCGTTTGGATCTGTCTTTTGAACACCATAGAATGACCGCTCTTTGATTCCCTGCGTCAGACACGCCCCCGTCTCTGTATGGTGATGCCCAGTTCCTTCGTGGAACAGCTCGTACCAGGCGAAACCAGAACACAGCTGAGCAGTGAGGACGGGGGGCCACAGAGCAGTCCTCAGGGGACCATAACAAACCTGACCAAACATGGGAACACGTAGAGAGGCGAGGTCACCAAGCTTGAGGGTCTGTCTGCTGGTCCAGCATTGAACTGGACCTGCAGATAAAGGAAAGACCCAGTTTAAAAATGAAAAGTACCAACATGGGAGTACATTTCCCTTTAAGGAAAAAATACAGAGCCACACTTTTATGCATCTCTAAATACACTGTTAGGGATAAACTGTGAGAAAGTGCTGAGGCTTTATAAATATGTGAATAATGTAATATAACTGTTGAGAGACTGTTCACTGTAACTTCTGTATTGTTTGTTTATCTCTGCTTTGCTCAGAATCCTCCTTATCTTTTCACCATGTTTTGCTTAAGCTATTTCTCCTTGTTCACTGAATCCCTTTAGAGATTCCAGTTTTTCAGTTTCATGAGGGAAACATTTGTTTTCCTAATTCTTTCTTCAGTTGTCCCAAGTTTGAATATCGGTCTCCTTTCATCATTCTGTTAACAGATACCAGAGGGCACTAGATGGATCGGAACAACAGCCTTTATATATATAACCTTACCATAATTGTCCTGCACAAATAATTTCAAGAAGACCAACCCCAAGTGTTTCCTTCCTTCCTCTCTGCGCAGTAATCTCACGCCAAGGTTCTTGTGTTATTTTTCTTTACTGTCGGACCCTTTGATGTGCTGCCTCTTATGAATGACCCAAACAACTGACAGCATGAAGAACAATTATGAGACTACCTTGTAATGTCATTGCTTAAGAAATGGTAGCTTGCCCGCCATTGTGACTGCATGTTCCCAGGTTGAGGTAGTAGGTTGTATAGTTTAGAATTATATCAAGGGAGATAACTGTACAGCCTCCTAGCTTTCCTTGGGTCTTGCACAATGCAACATGCTGAGAACTATCATGATTCCTCCAGGCTGTTTTTTTGTTTGTTTGTTTTCCTTTTTTCCCCCTAGGAAAACCTATTAAAGGTAAGATTGATTGCAGTCATTGTATTGGCATTTTAGAATTCATGCTTTATTTAATTCTTGCACCTGTGTGGTATTTTCATATTTTGTTTCTTTGCATTGGATTTTGTCTTTTATCAAAAATGCGAGACTTGGAGAGAGTCAGTATCTTAGTTGCCCATTGTCAAAAGAATGCTGAATAACAACACAAAACCTCAGTGACGTACAGCAGTAAACATATATTTAGCTCATGAGTTTGTGGTCAGTGATTTAGAGTGAGAAGTTTTTCTGGTCTTGGTCTTCTGAGAATTAATCTTAGGATTTAAAAAATAAAAAGAAATGAGCTGCAGCATGCTACATTTTAAGGCGTGACAAATTGGGGCCATTTTTGCAAGCACATTCCACTTCCTTGCATTTTACCAAATTTAAAGCAATCGTGTACCTTCCATCCTAGGAAGCTCCCAAGATCAAGGGCCGTGTTCGTAAATTCACACTTTGGATTTTGAGCTAAGCTTGTCTTGGTCTGAATGCTATTTATATTTCTGCTAATGAGTGAGCTATGCTCCAACTTCTATGGGGAAAATGCCTGGAGACGGGGATGGCGATAGTGTAGAAATTGATTACATCAGAATGTAAGGCTTGGTGGTCTCAGGGTGATCACCAGTGAGTGATGGATATTTTTCCGGACTTAGACTGAACTCACACAGCCTGCACAGCACATGAGCAGCAAAGCAGCCCTAGGACCCAAGTCTGTTGGCCGAGATTGGTTGCTCCAAGTTCAGACACATTTCAATAGAAAATGCATACAGGTCATCAGAAGGTAGTTAATGAGGTTATTTCATTCATTTTACTATTTTCTGGCACTTAAAACTATTAAGTATACAACACGGGTAGAAGAGAGTGATTTCGCATATCCTAGCACTAACATTCTCCTCTCTGCTACATTTTTTTTTTAAAAATGAGATTTCTCGTCACCATTTGAATTCCATCAAGTATTTTCATGATGAATCATAGTGATTGTTACATTACTAACAGGTCAAGGATGACTAGTCCCAGTTTGGTGATGAAGCACAGCCATGGGTCCAGCATTAGTTTTAGGCCACCCTGAAAGTCTGCAGCAAGAATAGCAACAAGACCTTCAGGCTCCTGTATGGTCTTCGTTGCTTTGCTCATCATCCGTCCTTTAGAAGGGCCTGTGGCCTTGCTCTAGAAGACATTGTCATTACCCTGTCACATTTATTATGAGTTTTATAGGAAACATAGTTACTACCTATGTCTGTGTTGTTTGAGAGTTTGTGCATTTGACATCTGTACCCACTTGACGTATAAGGACCTACTTAGTACTGTTTATACATTCATAAAGCTTTCTTTTTTTATTTATTTTATTTTATTTTATTTATTTATTTTTTTGCCTTTTTTAGGGCCGCACTTGCGGCATATGGAGTTTCCCAGGATAGGGGTCTAATCGGAGCTGTAGCCGCCGGCCTACGCCACAGCCACAGCAACGCAGGATCCGAGTGAGCTCTGTCTGCAACCTACACCACAGCTCACGGCAGCACCAGATCCTTAACCCACCGAGCGAGTCCAGGGATCGAACCTACAACCTCATGGTTCCTAGTCGGATTCATTAACCACTACACCACAACGGGAACTCCAAGCTTTCTTTTTTTATATTGAATTATCTTCCTGTACAAGACAGTAATGTCCTCTCCTTTCTGGTGGTATGAACTTGAATGGTTCCACCCAGCCCCAGTTTCCAAGAGCAAAGTAACGTCTGGGGTCCTGCTTCCAAAGATAGACTAACTTCCATATGGTTGAATTTCCACTGACTCAGTAATAAAGTGGTGTCTACCACTTGGAGACACTCCCTCTTGGAGTTCTCTTGTAGCACAGTGGGTTAAGGATCCAGTGTCATCACTGCAACTGCTTGGTTTGCTGCTATGGCATGGATTCGATCTCTGGCCCAGGAACTTCCTTATGCCATGGGCATGGCTAAATAAATAAAATAAGGCATGCCTTCTTCGCTTTCCGGATGGCTGTGGTGTCTAGGAGATCATATGGTTGTGTTTTTCAGTCAGGAGCTCGTGGTAGGATAAAGATTTGGGGAATAGCAAGGAAAATAAATTATGGAGCCCACGTTAGACACAACCTAGTGTCCTTTTCATCAGTAGTGGTTGGATCAAGTATTCCTCAAAGTGACCCATCCCGTATCTTCATCTTTGGTGAGTATGTGTTCTCTTTCCCAGGGAAACTATTCACTGAATTTTATGTCTGACAATTATTCTTCATCCCAGAAATCCCAAATACACCATTCATACAAATAACCATAGTCTCTTCTGAGAATTAATGTTAGGATTTAAAAAGGAGAAAAAATGAGCAGCAGCATGCTACATATAAAAAACATCCTTAAGAAATTATAATATCTGGAGTTCCCCTTGCGGCTCAGCAGAAACGAATATGACTAGGAACCATGAGGTTGCAGGTTCAATTCCTGGCCTTGCTCAGTGGGTTAAGGATCTGGCATTGCCTGAGCTGTGGTGTAGGTCTCAGATGTGGCTCGGATCCTGCATTGCTGTGGCTGTGGTGTAGGTCAGCAGCTATAGCTCCGATTCAACTCCTAGCCTGAGAACCTCCATATGCCATGGGTGCGGCCCTAAAAAGAAAAAAATAAAAATAACAGTATCTGTATGGGTGTTATAAATGTTATTTTCATGTTTCAGAATCTGGCAGTTTAATCCAGCTATTTTCTAGCACACCGATGAGCTTCAAAACATAAAGGCGTTGCTGGTATCTTGACCTTCTTTATCAATCAAGAAATATTTTGTTGACACAATTTAAAAAGACTCTGGCCAGTTAGAATAGCGAGTTTATAAACTTTCCTGAAGACAGGTCACTTATACTTCCGTATTTGCATGCATTAGATTCTTTTGGGCTTGGCTTATTAGTAAAAACATTTAGTATGTGAGAAGACAGTCAGCCCCCTTCTGGTACTGAATCAGTGCATTTCCAAAGTCATTCTTGTAAAGACAAACATTACCCTTCTCACACTTGGCTTTGGCTTGTTCTTTCCTAGGAGCCTTTCTAGAAGACATGGAGAAATGAGTGAAAGTTTTTATTAGTTCAATTAACATGTATTTTCTAAATATTTAGTACAAGTTTTGACTGAAAATAGAATAACACCCTGTGTCATTACTAGTCTTTTCCACGGTACTGTTTTCCCGTCATCTTTTGACCTCCCAAGTTCTAATTCCACCAAAACACTTGTTTTTCTCGTCTGAGTAAGACTGATCTTGATGGTCTTTAATAACTAATTTTTCTTATAGTTGTTCTTCCAACTTTATTGAATGCTTCCTTTAGATAGCATTTATCAAACTTTGATTAGGATTAATCCCCAGGGATCTTGTCAAAATGCAGTTTATGATTTAGTAGATCTGAATGGGGCCTGAAATTCAGCATTTCTACCAACACTTCATTGAGGCTGATGCTATTGGTGTGTGGAACACATTCTTGGGTAGCAAAGTTTACATAATCCAAGGTTTGTAAATTCCAAGATGTCCAGACATGGGCTGAAGGTAAAAAATTTGGAGATAACTCCTCATCTTTAGAGAAGTACAACAAATTTCCCCTTTCATTGCAATCACACAGCTTATATTTTAATTTTTTTTGTTTGTTTCTTTCACTAATACAGAACCTTGGATGCAGCACTAAGGAAGCTGCATTTTAGAAATAAGGACCGTGTGACAGTATGGTCCTAAAAATCTGCATGTTACAATGATTATTCGTTCAAAAGACATGCCTCAGTAGAACCTGCGAAGAAAGAATTCACTGGGGGCATGAGTGTGGGGACCGAACCTGGTCTGCCCTGTTCATACCATTTAAACCTTCTAAACATCAGTGCCCGATTATGTAAACCCACGGACTAGAACTGGATAATTACTGAGGTACCTTTGATATAGAATATTCTGCAGTCCTGGGACCATCATTCAGGAATCGTACACTGCAGTGACTAGAAGCTTACTGCTTAGCCTTCATATCCTCCTGTCTTAGAACATGGAAGCAGACATTTCCAGTTCTCTGTCTGAACTGTCAAAGGGGCATGAGCAGAATGACAAGGAACAATTTGCAGTAATGGTTACCACAACAAGCCACTAACACTGAAAGCCACATTAAGGCAATGGAAAAAATAGCCTAAGAAAACAGTAAATATTCATTCCCTTGTTCCTTGCATGGTTTGTAGCTCACTAGGGTAATAAAGAAAAGTAAATTAATTTCTGCCTGGTTAATGTCTACGGACAGGGTTAAAAGCACTGAATATCATTTTAAAGCAGAGATTATCTCAGTGGTGAACAAGAGGGGGATATGGGGGGACGTGAAATTCACCACCTCCTTCCCTGGTTCCTGTTTGTGCTCTTTCTAAACAAAAATAATGTGCTTCGTGCTCCACTGCCAAGTGCAGTATGGAGCACGCGAGAGCTTCTGTGGCCCTTCTCCACCCTTTTCTATCAGTCACAGAACTCCCACTGTTCTGTGCTAATGCAAAATGCAATAACGTTTAGCGTCAGGACATCTCTGAGTCAAGAGGTTAACGGAAAACACATCTCCCATTGTGTTCCTGTAGCTCTGATACTGTTAATGGTGAAAACACCATGGAGACAAATAGATCTCTCTTTATTCAGGAAGCTTTGAGTGAAGAGAAAATATATATGACATGTTTACAGCATGAGAGCCCTCGCTATACGGTGCATTAAGGAAGGATGGGGGAGGGGACAGGTTGATGTAACATCGTGCTTGATGTGGCTTGAGTCTTGTCTAGAGGGAGTTTTCTGTTGCCTCGTTTTCTTTCTGTGGATTTAATAAATGCTGCCAGTTCTGGTAGGAGGGAGTGAGGTTTAACCTTTAAAGGTACAAATTAAGGAAAAGAGGACTCTTTGGAGAAGCATAATGGAAGGCTTTATGGAAAATTGTCTAAAATATGGCAGAAGATTTCATATGTATGTATGTAGATTTATTTAGCTGCCTCTTTCTTTCTTATCCTGTCTTGGGCATCCTCCCTTTCTCTGTTGTATGTATAGAGTCTGTGGACCGAGACATTTGTGCATGGGACCCAAGGCAAAACAAACCAACAACAACAATGAAATTATAATTATGCTGAGATTTTTACTTAAAAATTACCTTCAAGTAGATGGAATGTTCTCTGAAGGCATATAAGGATCATTATGGTCTTACTGTCCATTCACTTGAGGGTATCCCTCAGGGAAGTCTTAGTCAAGGTCAATTCTTGCTCCTGTAGAACTTTAAAAAGAAAAACTTGTTTGATAGTTTCTAATTGTTATCAGAAGCTGAAAGTGGGGTGTTCTGTCTTTAGGACCTGAAGACTTTTCACTCTGTGGTAAAAGATCGGGAACCCACTTAGGAAGGGGTATCTTCACAGTTTAGATGAACCTCATAGTTATCAGCCTTTTTATGTTCCGTATAATTTTTGAAGCATTTAGAGGATGTACATTGTTGGTTACCGCTGCACTGGCTTTCAGGGGAAGGGGAAGGAGGGGAACCGTGTGGGTTTTCATTCAGCTTTTACATTGAACTGAGTACTCTTAGACGTGTTTCATACCAGGCTGATGTACTTCAGTACTGGTACTTAATTGTTGATTCATTTGCATCAAGGGCAGCCAAGTTTCACATATACAAGTTCATCAAGTCCAGGAAAAAGGGAAAGCACTTTCAGAATGACTCATTGTTTGATGAATAAGGCCCCAAGTGATCTGTGGTTGCCATTTTAAAATTTGAGGAAAATGTATAGACTTCGAATCATGACTTGAATTCCACATTGGAGCAGGTTATGCTCAGTGGCGAGGCTGCAGTGTTAGAGCAATATGTTGTTTCTGGTCAACTGCTAATAAGCAACTTCAAAGCATAAATGGGGCACTCATGATATGTGTTCTGAATCCTCAAGGGTTTAAGAGTCTTTAATCTGTTTGTAGCTTTTTGTTATTGTATAATGAAGTGCTGCTAATATACTAGAATAAATACGCAAACACATATTAAATCAAGCATAATTTAAGGAGAATATATCCCCAAAGACTGAACAGAAAAGTGCAAAATGAATTTACGAGAAGTAAACTTTTTATTACCTTCCATGACCAGGAAGCAGCATTTTCTTGTTAATATAGTTTTTAACAAAATTGCCACTTATGAGATGCATGAATGACCACTTTAAAAATAAAGATTATATTTTGCTTAAGGCTAAGATTGTTCTAAATAGAGTACAGTGTTTCTCTAAGATTTATAAGTTATTCTGACTCCTGTATGCTGACTTCAAGATTATAAAGCATTATAAAGCAGAATTTATGTTGCATAGTTGGTTGACAGGTAGAGGTGCCGATTACAGACCTCAGCTTGGCAGAATACTGGTTAAATTAGATTTTACCATTTATGTTCTACAGCTTAAGTTGGAAACTCATGTTAATACTGACTGTGATCTCATCTAATGGAAAAGTGCCAAATACTCTGTCACAAATGAAGCTCTACTCTTAACCAGCCTACCAAAATATTTAGTTCTTAATACAGTGTATACGCTATCCTGTGAACCTGGGTGGTTCTAAATTTAGACAGTTCTGTTGGCAGTTCTCTGCCTTTCCAGATCCTCCCTTTACCCTTTTTCCGTCCTGTTCCGTGCCTTCAGAAATTGACTTTCAAGGGCTGTCTCAATAACCCCTTCTGCCTTCTGGCTTCTGCACCTTTGGCCAAAGGGAGGCACCAGCAGAGAACGTGGAGAGAGCACTTAGAGCTGAATCCTCCTGCAGGCCGTGGGGCTGACCTGGCTTCATTCCATGCTGGAGATGGCAGCCACCTCTGCCAATCCAAATTCTCTCCTCACCTTCTGATAACCACTCCCTCTCCTTGTTCTCTCAGACTTACGTGGGTAGTGACTCCCCCTCTTGTCAGCCCTTGGATCCTTCCCCCTGTCTTCCTAGTGTCTCTTGGCGCAGTCTTCGCAGAGCATCTTTTCAGGGAACTCCCCTCCGCTTCCCCGTCAGAGTGTGCCGTTTTCCCCTCTGGATTCTGATTTTCTAGGTAAGGCAATCCAAGCTAGATGACAGAAATCGGTCACTCACTTTCCATCTTACATGGGAGATAAAGGATGGGGGTTGGATAGTCGTCTCTTCCATTATACTTCCGGCTCTGGAAGGGCAGGGACCATGTCTAATACCAAGTCTTATAATTCTTGACAACACCTGCAAAGGGCTTAGCTCACGGTGCATGCTCAGTGGACATGGAGACTCTTGCTAAGTTCTTCTGAAATCCTCGAATTTGTCATTGGTTTAGATGGAATGTAAGTTCTTAGGAAGGAGACTTCAAGAAGTCCAGGATGACATTTTTTTTCAAACAGCACTTTTAATGTAATCTCATGTGACACAAATATACCCACACTGGAAGTTCTGACTCAATAAAAATAGAAGATTTACTTCATGGGTTAAGTTGATTTGTATTTAGTAGATGAGAAGTAATTCTATGTAAAATATTAAGATCTAACTTTCACATTACCAACTCATCTGCTGTTATTTGTTAGTTTTTCCTGTTTGTGCTGTTTTCAATATATTTATTTACATGGCTTTTACCTCTTCTAACAATTTTTCTCAGGATATAATCTGGGTAGAGGGAACACGTACCTGGTGTGGTTGCGATAGGATTTAAGAACTGCAGAATAAAAAGAACAGTTACCAGAAGAGGTATCTTCACTATTTCTTTGTGGTTCACATGCTGATTGGCTCTTTGATTTTCACTATAATATCAAACCTCTCCATACTTTTTGTCAAAATTATTGCCAGTTCTATGAAGTATAGCCAGTGGAAATGGAAAACACTTTGATTCATAAAGCCGTAAGTTGTCATATTCTACTGTATGTACTTCCTGCGTGGCATAAATCAATGTTTTAATACCTAATTGCTCCAAAACCTGTGAAAGTAGATTAGGAAAAACTGTTAGGAAGCACGTGCCCTTTGACTTTCTTTGCTGAAAGGAAACTGCCTGGCTAGTTCAAAGAACAGATTCCTCCCTGTTCATATTTTGCAAACAAGATCATTTCTTCAACAAATGGAGGCAGTGGGAACATTATCAACTCAGATAAGTTAAACTTTGTGTCTCCCTGATAAGTGAAACTGTTTAATGATAATTTTACTAGTCCACTTGGGAAGTGACCAAAGCACTCTTAGATAAGTTAAAAACTGAAAAAGCATGGAAAATACTTTTGCCAACTGTTTCTTCTTGGGCTCTTGGCAAAGAGCAACAATTACGTCCCCTATCTGGGGACTATCTTTTGTGGGCCAGACCGGATGATCTAATAGGTCTTTATAATCTCAAAATACTGTGACTTTTATCCCCAAGTGAACTACATAGTTTATTTACGTAGAAACACACTCACAGGCTTAAGGAAATGCAGTATGACTAATGGTAAGGAAAATGAGCCAGGATGACTCAAGTGACTTTTTTTTTTCTAAATAGGATAAGTAAATTAAAACCATAGACATTCTTTCTAGATCGCCTCTAGCATCTCAATATGTAGACCTTAGGTGTCAGAAGTCCCCAGTAGTGAATTAGTCTCCTGCCACCAGCAAATAATAAATGTATTGCCCTGTTGAATCAGTAAACCTGGGCTGTACTTATTAAGAAAGCTCTTCGATGCCAGTTTGGTTTAATTGTTGTTTTAATTTCACAGTCTGTCCCAGGCACATGGGAAATTTAAAATATTGAGAATGATAGAAAAATAAAAATTGCTCCAAAAATGCAAGCATGATAAATAAAGGAAGGATAATCACTGTCCATTTCAACTTTATTAAGAATGTGCTTTTGTAGCTTTGGGCTACATTTATCTAGACAAATGATGCATTTGGAGGAATCTCAAGTTTTTAATAAAAAAAATTGTTTCCTCAGGACTTTGTTGGTGAAGAGAACATTTTTGAGGTCTCTTTTCTTTCTCTATGTTATATAAACATTTCATACTTTCCCCATAAGGTAATACTTTGTATAGTTTATCTGGGACTAACCATCAAAATGATTGTTATTACTGTTGTGTTTAAATTTTTTAATCCGTTCTCCTCCATACTTGACATTGCCCTCCCCCCCCCAAAAAAAAAATAAATACAGGTTTAGTCAAGAGCTCTTATAATCCAGAAAGCTTAGAGTTTCTCACTCTGGGATACACATGGTGGAAGAGTGGTTGAGATACACCGATTGAGGAGACAGATAACAAACCCTAAGGTTACCCATGGACTGTGTTCCTAAGACAGTTGGAGAGACTTCAGGCCATTCTTTATTTTTGGAGGAGGTGACTGGATGCTGACCCTTTCTGATGAAAATCGTGGTGGTGAGGGCTTCCTGTGGTGGCTCAGCGGAAATGAACCCCACTAGTATCCGTGAGGATGCAGGTTTCAGTCCCTAGCCTCGCTCAGGGGGTTAAGAGTCTGGCTTTACTGTGGCTGTCATGTAGGCTGGCAACTGTAGCTTTCATTCGACCCCTACCCCTAGCCTGGGAACTTCGATATGCCGCACCTGCAGCCCTAAAAAAAAGAAAGAAAAGAGAATAGCGGTGGTGAGGAAGGCTGTCCGGGGGCTTGATGAGCGATCCATCCCTTCCATTGTACTTTGTGCTTTCAGCATCCTGATTTATCATGTGGAAATTCCTTCTATTTCAGAATCAAGGAGCAGTGCCATAAAAATATCATGCATTGTTTTCTGGCATCCTATAGCATATTGCAAATTGATTATATTCATCTTATGGTCATCCTTAAACTAAAGCGTTTCTTAAAAAGGATGATCGCTTTGCTACAGATTCTCTTATCAAATATGCTAAAAGCCCCAGTAAGTCACTCCCACTCCCCTCTGTGTCATGGGAAGACATCTTTCAGGGTCACTTCCCACAATAAATTCAGTATGGATGGAACGTATATTCCTCATCCTTTCATTTTACAGTTTGAGGGAGACCGTCACCCTCATGACTGTGGCTCATTTTGCTAATTTATGTCATTTTAGTTTCTCATCACACCTTCGAACTATGATTTATCTTTGATCTCAGTTACGTTCATAGCTCAGACTTTGAAATGACCCTAAAACTTAGGTTCCTGCCGAGAGCTGTGTACAAGGTCGAGGACCCTTTGTTTTGACTGGGCCTCCTAAGTCTAGCTGAAAGGTCACTACCGTTCTTTCTGTTTCCCTCTCATCTCCTTCAGACATCTGTTGCTTTTGTGTTTCCTTAATACTTTGTTCAGACAGCTACCCTATTATATCATGTGAGTATCCTGCATGACTGTTTTACTGATAGTTTTATGAATTCTTCCGAAGGAGTGGACACCATTTTAATCATCCCTCTGTTCCCAGATTGACACATCATAGTTACTTAATAAGTGTTGGTTCAGTTGAACCATATTTTCTTTCAGTCAACAACTTTTGACAGGTCTCTGATTTAGGAAATAGTAAACTCAAGTAAGCCACATTTGTACCCCGCATTGAAGTTCCATATTCCGTAACATTTATGGAATTTTTTTCCTTCCGTCCTACTATTGTTTCAGTGCCCAAGATTGAATCTGGAATAGGGTCAATATCCAAGTCAGAATAGGGTGCAGTTGAAGGATGGCTTTTCAAAAATTTCCTTAGATTTGTTAAACTGTAGGTACGAAGAATCAGCCCCAAAGAGAAATAGTTGAATGCTTACAAAATCGACTCATGTCATGTTAGGGTAATTGCGTGCAGTTTTCTGGCGATGGGACAGAAGTGCTGGGGAGGCATTCTTCCTGGACATAGGCTTTTCTGCACTGTTCATTGAGTGTAAATAAAACCACTGTGGTCGTGAAGATGACGAATTGTTGCGCTTTGATATTAGGGAGCTTCCCCAGTTGTAGTTGAGTTTTTGAAGTGTTTTTTTCTAGTAGAGTTTTTGAAGTGTTTTTTTTTTTTTTTAACTGAGAAGTGTATTTTATGATGATGGCGGTAGTGATAGTAATAACGGTTATTTGTTTTGTGAGTGTCCACATTGTGAATGGAATAAACAATAAATACCAAGTTACTTTTTAAACTTAATCAAAATTAAAGCATCCTTGGAATTAAGTGATGTACCATTGCAATAAGAACTGTATCTGTCAATAGCTATTCAATTTAAGAACTCACTGAATACGTTTAGTCTTATCTTAAATTTTTTCATCCCAAGAATGAAATAAATCTCTGGTACAACCATATCTGAAGTGTTAATGTTACAGTAGTTAACCACTCATCAGTTTTTTCCAATCAATTTCATTTCACTTTATAAAATAATTGTTAACTTACGGCTGTTTTGTTCCCTTTTCCTCTATGTCTGTTTCAAGTTTTTATCAATCTATAGTATGGGCCATTAACAATGTGGTCAGTCTTCTCTGTTATACATAGATTATATATACATATATACATTATATATAATGTACATATCCATATTAAGCACATATATATCTCATCCTCATTCATTCATTTATTAAATAGTACTTTACTGTGCATTTATCCTAGCTGTCACGGTGCATGCAAGATAGATACGGTTTCTGCCCTCAAAGATCTTAGAATGTACAAAAGAAAATAAAACAATTACTTGACTAATATAAGTGCATTCAGTACAATTCCAGAGTGCTGTGGTGAGTCAGAAGAAGAGGATATTTCCAGATGTTGAATCATAGGAGTCTTCACAGGAATGATGCATTTTGAGCTGGGTTAAGATTTTGAAGGAGACAGATCAGGGGCAAAATACTTCTCTTAAGGGGAAAAGTGTAAGTAAGGGGCTTGACTAGAGAGAAGTAGGACCTATTTAGGAATGGAGATGGTCTGTTTGGGCTTAGATGTAGTATGAAAATGGATTTCATAGAAGATAAGTCTTTTAATTATTAAAGTATATTTGTTTTACAGTGTTGTGCCAATGTCTGCTATATAGCAGAGTCAACCAGTCATGCATGTTTGTGTGTGTGTGTGTATTTTTTTCATATATTATCTTCCATATCATGGTCTATCTCAAGATATTAGATACAGTTCCCTGTACAGTAGGACCTCATTCCTTATCCATTCCAAATGTGATAGTTTGCATCTGTTAACCCCAAACTCCGTCTCCCCCTCCCCCCTGGCAACTGTAAGTCTGTTCTCTATGTTTGCAAGTTAGTCTGAAGAAAAGTCTCCAAGCAGTCTGAAATCATGTTTTTTTCCTTTTTTAGGGCTGTACCCGCGGCACGTGGAAGTTCCCAGGCTAGGGGTCCAATCGGAGCTATAGCCACTGGCCTACGCCACAGCCACAGGAACGCGGGTTATGAGCTGTGTCTGCTACATGCACCACAGCTTACGGCAACCCCAGATCCCCAACCCACTGAGTGAAGCCAGGAGTTGAATCCACAACCTCATGGTTCCTTGTCGGATTCGCTTCTGCTGCGCCATGACGGGACCTCCTGAAATCAATCCTTAAAGGGACTCTAATGCAGTGTAAAGGTGTTTGGAATTTCACCAGGTAGCTATAGGGAGCATGTAGGTTGATTAACTATCTACTATAAGATGATTAATTGGCTTATAAAGTGGACAGGACAGGATGGAGGGTGGCTAGTTAAGAACTTATTACCGCAGACAGGTGATCTACGTATCAGTCTGAACTAGAGTATTGGTGCTGTGAGTAAAAAGGAGGGAATGTTGGACAAATCCTGTCTGCAATTGGGATTTAATAGTGGATGAATAAGAACAAGATTAGTAAAGACTTGTCAAAGGTTGATTGAGTGAATTATTTCATTTTGGATTTTAACAGTAGGGTAGTATTGTGATTTTTGCAGACATATTTGGCAGACCAGGAAAGGAAGCAGAGGAAACAAATGGTGATTACTTATGGTCATCTTTTGGAAAATGAAGAGGTCAAAAGATAATGGATCCTGTGGTGCTAATGAAAGCATCATTGAAATGTGCTTTTGACTAAAAGTGTTTTTGACTAAATAACATTTAAGTGCAGCTAGAAAAGAGTGAGTGGCTTGGGGGGATATGTCGAAATTTTGGAGTTTATATGTCACAGGTTGAAATTGAATAGATGCAGTAGAAGTGAGGAGTTGGATGTGTGTGATGTGTGATAACCGGGGGGCGGGGGGGGGCTTCCCTGAGGTTGAAGCTGTTCCAGATTTTGATGCAGTTCAGATTATAGCCACGTGTACTGATGATGAAAATGGAAAGGAAATAAAGACCCTTGGACTTGATGAGGCCAGGGTACTGGAAAAGGCCCTCAGTGTGGACCGGATGAGGAGAAGATCGTAAACTGAGACAGAACTAAATTATAGAATTAGAGCACCCCTACACTGAATGAAAGTTCAGAGACAAATGTCCATGAACTGTCTCCATCTCTAAGAAAAGTATGATACTAAAATTGAGCAAGTCTTGGTGTGAAGAAGCTGTATTCTTTCTGCTGGGTTCTAATAAGTGCAGAATTCTCAGTTGCTTTCTAATTTTCTAAGAACTCAGTTCATTTTTTTTCAAATGCAAATGTTGCATTTGTTCTTTTACTCAGTGACGGCAAGGGCATAACTTCACAGTCATTGGACAGGTTTAAAGCACAGTTGCTCCTCATTATTTATGAATATGCCATGTTGACAGATTCACCGACTAACCAAAATGTATTCATTTGTAAACCCAAATTAATACCAGTGTTGCTTTTGTGGTCATTTGCAGACATGCCCAGGGCAGCAAAAAATTTGTGTTGCTGGCACACACGTTCCCAGCTAAGGTTGAACGAGGTGACTCTGCTTTCTTGTTGCCAGCTCTCATCCTGTGTCCTTTTGGGAATTTATTTAGTGCCATGTTATTTGCATCTTTGCACTTTTTGTTGATGATTTCAATGTTGAAAATGGCCCCCAGGTATAATGCGGAAGTGATGGTCAGTGTCCTAAGTACAGAAAGCTGTGATGCATCTTATGGAGAAAATTCGTGTGTGTTAGATAAGCTTCATTCACACATGAGTTATGGTGCTGTTGACCATGTGTTAATGAAGCAACAGTATATATTAAGTAAGTTGTCTTAAACAGAAACACACATAAAAGCAAGATTATGTATTGTTCAGTTGATGACAGCACGACCAGAGGCTTGCCGGAAACCATCCCTGTATTTCTCCCAGGAGTGATTCTTTAGTAATCACTAATTCAGTGTTTGCAGCCACTCTACAGACAGTAACTGCCGCAAATAACAGAAATCAACCCTAGCCCATCCATTTCCGTGAAAGGTAGCAGTCTTCGCCATTTGGATTGTCATTCAGATTCTTTATCCTTCGTGACCGCTCTTTCATAGAAGTGTATTAAATTTGCATGGACACTATTCTCATTAACGGGTTGATGAAAACCAAAATATGATTTAAGTTTTATTTTGAAGTAATCTTAGATCTGTAGACAACTTGTGAAATAGTGCACTGTTCATCTAGATTCCCTTAATGTTAACATTTTTACAACCACAGCACAATGATCATAAGCAAGAAATTAACATTGTTATAATGCTACTAACTAAACTACAGACCTTATTAGAATTTCTCCCCATTTCCCTTGAATGCCCCTTTTCTGGTCCAGAACGCAATCCGAGCTCCCACATTGCATTTAAAGTCCTGTCTCTTGGGTCTCTCTCAATCTGGGACAGTTCTTCAGTCTTTCTTTGCCTTCCCCCATAACCCCAACATCATTAAATAGTTACAACTGCTCAGATATTTCATAGGCTGTCTCTCGTTTTGGATTTATGTAATGTTTTATCACTAATGGATGGGTTGGTTATACATTCTGTTTTGCTTTTTTTTTTTTTTTTTGGCTGCACCTGTGGGCTGTTCCCAGGCCAGCGGTCAAATCAGAGCTGTAGCTGGTGGCCTACATCACAGCCACAGCAATGCCAGATCTGAGCCACATCTGTGATCCACACCACAGCTCACAGCAACACCAGATCCTTAACCACGGAGCGAGGCCGGGAGTCGAACCTGTATCCTCATGATACTAGTCAGATTCATTTCCGCTGAGCCACAACGGGAACTCCAGGTTACTCATTCTTGACAAGGATATCACAGAAGAGTTGATGGCATCATATCAGGGTCAGTGGTGTCAATATGTCATCTTATTGGCAGTGTTCATTTTGATCACTTGGTTAAGGTAGCGTCTGCCGTGTTTCTCCACATAAAGTTACTCTTTTTCTCTTTGTAATTAATAAGTGGAAGAGAATTTTTTTAATGGTAAAATTCTCTGGAAAATTACTTTGCTATCAGCAACGCATTATTGCTTATCAATTTCAGTGATAAGGAGTTGGCATGACTTTTAAATGATACTCACTGAGCACTGACAGTCTAGTTGGAAAGATAGACGGAGCGCACACTGAACAACATTATACAAGAAGCGTTACCGAGAACTACATCGTGGCAAGTTGTGTGCCACAAAATAGAAAAGCCATAAGATTGATTAGGGAAAGTTTCCTGCGGAACGTGAGAACGCCCGTTGTGCTTGGGAGAGTGGGTAGAGTTTTGCAAGGTAGAACTTTGTAATTCAGTAGCATATATTGAGTCTTTTAGCTCCTTGGGGACTGTGCTAGAATCCAGGAATACAGAGATAAAAAGCAGAATCCTTATCTTCAGGGAAGTCCGAGTCTCGTGAGAAGGACATAGATGCCTAAACGGAGAGCAGATATGATCACTGTTGTGTAGAGATGGGAGACAGGGCATCACAACTTGAAGATGAAAAGAACATAACCTTCGGGTTATCTAGCCTAAATCTCTGCACTCTTAAGAATGCCAGAAAGGTGCCTCTGATGATGTCGTTCAGTCTCTGCTGGAACACCGCTAGTCATAAGTCAATTTCTCAAAACAGGAGTTCCTGCCGAGGCGCAGCAGAAAGGAGTCTGACCAGGAACCATGAGGTTGCAGGTTTGATCCCTGGCCTTGCTCAGCGGGTTAAGGATCTGGCGTTGCCAACAAGCTGTGGTGTAGGCTGTAACCCCTAGTCTGGGAACCTCCATATGCCGCAGGTGCAGCCCTAAAAAGCAAAAAAAAAAAAAAAAAAAAAAAAAAAAAAAAAAAAAAAAAAAAAAGAGGAAAAGAAAATCTCAAGACATCTTATTCCACCGGTTTATACCTTTTACACATAGAAAACTTTTTTTCCTATTGAACTGAAATTTACCTCCAAACTTTCACTACTGAGTCTAGTTCTTTCCTCTTTTGCTACGGGAGAATATGTCTACTTTTATTCAGGAGATAGTCCTTAAGAGTTTAGCTATTACATCCTTTCTTAATGCCTTCCTTTCAAGTTAAACGTGAATAAATCTACGTACAGATCTTTCACAATTCTTATTATTTGTCAATTAATATGGCAGGCAAAACTGAGAATGTTCTCAAGCTTTCTAGCCAATAAAGAACATCCTGTAACTAGGCTTTCCCTTATTCTAGAAGACATAATTTTATTAATGCAGTCAAGTGTGCATTGGCTATTTTGGAGGTAAAACTCTTGGCTTGGTTTGTGTTTTCCTTATAAATAATCCATGCCCCCTCACTCTCTTCCTCACACTCTCACCTTTTTCTCATCTCCTCCCCTGGAGATATGTTAGAACAGTTATTATACGAAGTCTCCTCCACACAGTTCAGCTGGAGTTTTAAACCTAGCATTCGGAACATTTATTTCTGTCACATTTTGTGCTCTTCATTTTGACTTCTAATGGGAGCTCTCTTTGAACTTTTATCTTGTCATCTGGCATAGCTTTTATTCTCCCCCACTTTCAATATCTGCAGATTTGATAAGAATAGAATCTGTTTTTATCCAAGGCTTTAATAAATAAGACAGGGTCAAGAACAGAGCTCTTGGGCGAACCATATACGTCTGGTCATCTCACAGTATAAAAAGCTCCCACTTGTACTGTCATTCTGCCTCCTTGTCCCTCTCTGGTGGGAGTGTGTGTCAGGGGAGAGCAGGGCACACTCTTTGGACAGTGACGAGCCTGACCTAACCAGAGCCCAAGGTGGCACACTGGCTGGCGGTTTCAAATCAGGTTATCTTTCATGGGAAGGGTCACATGGTGTCATATCTTAAAAGCCAGGAAGAGTCCTTATCACTAAAGACAAGAATATTTTGCTGCTAGTGGAGTTTTCACACATGCATGGTCTTATAGGTATAAAATGATATAAGTTGCTAATGACGATATGGGGCTAAGGAATGACAAAATAAAAGCAGAGTTTAAAGCAGAGTGTTCTGTCAGTGGAACTCGAGAGGGACCCAGAGGGTGAAGAAACTGGAGAGCAGGAAGCTGGTAAGGAAGCTGCTGGAGTTACCGAGGAGGCGAGGAGGCAAAGAGCTTAGACAAAGACACGAGTGAAAAGTGAAGATGAAGGAACAGATAAAAGATAGATGTTCCACAGAAGAGCGGGAGAACTTTGTAACTGAAAATGGGTTTGGGGAGGAATAGATACAAGACAGCTCCCACGTTTTAAATCTAGAAGAATGATGGTTCAGTCGACAGAGACAAAGGAACTGCTAAAGAGAATCCTGTGACGGGCGAGATTGGCTATCTTGTTTTTGTGTTTGAATTAATGGCAAGGGGAGACAAGAGTAACATTTTGTTCAGAACCCAAGCCTGGAGTTCCCTTCGTGGCTCAGTGGTTAACGAATGTGACTAGGAACCATGAGATTGCGGGTTCGATCCCTGGCCTTGCTCAATGGGTTAAGGATCTGGCGTTGCTGTGAACTGTGGTGTAGGTTGCAGACACGACTCGGATCCCACGTTGCTGTGGCTGTGGCGAAGGCCGGCGGCTACAGCTCCTGTTAGACCCCTAGCCTGGGAACCTCCATATGCGGCAGGTGCGGCTCTACATAAAGGCAAAAAGACAAAAAAAAAAAAAAAAAAAAAAGAACCCAAGCCTGAGCAGGCGGTGTCCGCGTAAGCCTAGAGAGAAAGTTTTCTGAGGAATAGTATATTCGAGTGGAAACTTCGTAGCATGGTAGAACTGTAGGATCACCAGAGCTGTCTGCACCATTTCATTCCCTGGCACTTAAGTGGGTTATTGTAAAAATTATAAATGTTGTTTCTGGCTGAACCTAGGATCTCTTAACCTTGCAGATCCATTTGCAAAGTGTGGTTGTGAAAATCTTGGAAATGGAGGTTGGCTGGGATAAATTATGTCCAAATCATAGGATGAGTCACAGGAACAAAATCTTGGATATTCTATTCTTTAGCTATCAGTGTGTATTCTGACAAGGCTATACACCTACTTGTAAATGGAACATTCTGCTCATTTCTTTCAGTGAATGTTCAATTTATCGTCTCTCTATACCCCCCTCCACACGTGTGTGTGCAAAGAGAGAATGAAAAGATATTAACTTGAAGCCCCATTAATGAGCCTTTAGAATAGGCCCGTCATTACGCCCTTGATAATCACCATCGCTAGGTATTCACTAAACACCAGACTGTGCTTACACTAAGGATACACACACCAGGCGAAGTCACATGAGCTTGACCTCTCTGGGCATTAGACCCTACACGCAAGGGCAAGAGAGAAAATAATGTGAAATGGAAAAACAAAAATCCTTAATGGATAATGATTCTAGTTACCTGTTGTTGGAGAAAGGGAAATTGGGCGAAACGTATTTGGTTGAGCTTCCTTTAACTCCTTCTTCATGAGCTTCCCTTTACTTCCTACAGATTGTGGCCCCAATGGGATTGTAGAGTACAGGGTGGTCTGAAGACCCAAGAGCTAAATATAATTGACTCTCTCTTTGCTCATTTTCATTGTTGGTTCCTGTTATTGAACATGGATGTTTTTCTTTTAAGCCCAATGTGTCACTCGTACTTTTTCTGGTAAGCAAACCTCCCTATTCTTGAAAAGGCATCAGTGCAGGTATTCCAGTGTCTGGATCTAACTTTGCATTATCTAGAACAGGGGCCCACTGAATTTTATCTCTAAAGGTCCGAAGAGGAAATATTTTAGACTTCCCAGGCTATATGGTATCTGTTACAAGTGCTCAACTCTGTTGTAGTGACAAAAAAGCTGTAAGCAGGACAAAACACATGGGCATGTCTAGATGATATTAAACAGGGAGTGGGCTGGATTTAACTCAAGAGCTGTAGTTTTCTGACCCCCTAGACTAAAAGAAGGAAGTTTGTTTACTAACAAAAATGCATTAAAAACCAACACACGTGTCCATATATGTGATAAAGAGGTCTTTGCCAGGAGACAGAGGAATACGAAGCAATGACAAAGCTTATCTGAGGTCTTCAGTCACAGAATTTTTCAACAAGTATAATTGCGCTCGTCTGCAATTTGAGGTTTCAGTCGAACATTCGTGTGAATTAGTCTTTGAAAATTTGCTTACATTATCCATTTAATTCCTGGGAGAAGGGTTACCTGTGCTTCCTTTGCTGAATGTGTCAGAAACAGTCTTCTAGCAGCTTCCTAAACATGCATTTCCTCTTCTAAGCAGCTGTATTAAGAGGTGTCTGTGCCTTTTCTGTAGTCGCACGTCCTTGCTATGCCTGGTATCCCCCTTCCCCTCGAATCTTCACACTGAGACCATTTTCACCCACCACTTGTTTATCTTCTGTGTATTTTTTGTTTAGACAATAGTCTACTCTCTGTTGACTACACTAATAAAAAGAAGTGGTGTGGATAATCTAGAAACAATGAATAATCCCCAAGTCACTCCTGCTTTGGCATGCTTTACATGAATTTTATTGGAACAAATTTACCTTGGAAATTGCATTCTTCCCAACCTAACGTTAAAATCAACTCTAATTTCTAGAGTAGCACATTTTTTTTTGTCTTTTTGCCGTATCTAGGGCTGCACCCGCGGCATATGAAGGTTCCCAGGCTAGGGGTCTAACAGGAGCTGTAGCTGCTGGCCTGCACCACAGCCACAGCAACGCGGGATCCGAGCCGCATCTGCAACCTACACCACAGCTCGCGACACAGCCAGATCCTTAACCCATTGAGCAAGGCCAGGGATCGAACCTGCAACCTCATTGTTCTTAGTCGGATTCGTTAACCACTGAGTCACGATGGGAACTCCTAGAGTACCACATTGACTGAAGTGATAGAAAAGTGTGTCTCTGATTAGGAAAATCATTTGACTTGGATAGCACTTAGGCAGATAATAAGGGATTTGAGTGTCTGAATAGCCAGATAACAATGGATATGTCAGTCAACAAATATGTTTAAAAGGCCTACTATTTATTGTGGATATATAGCAATTTATATATATTTTTATATTTAAGCATATATTTAATATATGCTTAAATATTATAAGGCACTTTAATATGCATTGTTTACCCTTAAAACAACTGTATTAGGGTTAACATAATGTTATATATTTATATATATAATATATATTATATATAAATATATATTATATATATTATATATAAATTTTATAAATTATATTTTATAATTATATAAATTATATAATATAATTTATATATATGTTTAATATATTTAATATATACTTAAATATTATTAGGCACTTTAATATGCATTACGTTAACCCTTAAAACAACTGTATTATGGTTATATTATCATCTCCATTTTGAAGATTAGACTTTGGGAGGTAAAATGACTTCCTACAGGTCTCAGAAAGGATAAAAAAAGGATTGGGATTTGTGCCCAATCTTCCTATAGTAGATCTAGAACTTTTTAAACAGCTACCTGTGCGTGTAGAGAGAGTAAACTCCGTGCAACTCAGAAACATCATTTATAAGACAGAGTTGTTACTTGGAGGGAATTTGGAAGCTATTTTCAGATATGAAGGTGTATATAAATTCATACTTCTGTTCCTTTGTTCATGTGCTTCTCTTTGCAGATTCCCATCATTATGTTTAGCAAATTTATTGATGTAGAATTTATATGCAACAAAGTACATGCCTTTAAAGTACATAACTGATGAGTTTTGAGAGGCTAATGTCCATAAAACAGCCATGACAAGTGAGATCTAAAACACCTTCATTACCTCCAAAAGTTTCTTGTGCCGCTTTGCGAGTCCGTCTCTCTTCTGGCCCTGGCCCTAGGCAAGCAGTGATCTGCTTTTTGTTTCTATAGATTAGTTCGTATTTTCTGTTGTTTTATGTAAATGGAATCATACAGTTTGTCCTCTTTTGTGTTGGTTTCTTTTATTCAGTTTTAAGATTTTGAGACTCCTCTGTGTTGCACGTGTAAGAAGTTTATTCCTTTTTATTGCTGAGTGCTATTTCGTGTGGATGTATAACGGTTTATTCCTTCTCCAGTTGAGGGACATTGGAATTGTTTCCAATTTGGGGCTATGATAAATAAAGCTGTTCTGAAAAGCTGTATGTAAGTCTTGATGTGAACATATGTTTTCATTTCCCTTTGGCAAGCCCTAGAAGTAGAATTGTGGGGTCATATGGTAAATATATAAGTTGTAAGAAACTGCCGCTTGTCCGGAGTGGTTTCCCACGTTACCGTCCCACTAAGAGCATCTATGAGTTCCAGTTTCTCCATATTCTTCTCCAACTTTGTTGTTGCCAGTCTTTTACTTTTGTAACCATTTCTTTCTTGGGTACACCCACAGCTTATGGAAGTTCTTGGGCCAGAGATTGAACCTGCGCCACAGCAGCGACTCAAGCCTGCTGCAGTGACAACACCAAATCCTTAACCCGCTGTGCCACAAGACAACTCCATGTTTTTTTATACAATTTTTAAAGGTTATACTCCATTGACAGTTATTCCAAAATACCATCCATCTGCATGCTGTGCATTACGTCCTGGTAGCCTGTCTTAAGTAGCCATTATAATAAGTATGTAACGTTATCTCCTTGTGATTTTATTTGTATTTCCCTGATGACTCAGGACTTAGGACATCTTTTCATGTCCTTATTTGTGTAGCTTCTTTTGTGAAGTGTTTGTTTAAAATTTTATCTTTTTTATTAGGTTGTCATTATTATTGGCTTATGAGGTCCTTATATATACAAACTGGATACGAATCTAGTTATATGCATTGCAAATATTTTTTCCCAATTTATTGTGTGTATTTTCACTTTTTTAATGGTGTCTTGTAAAGAGCAAAATATTTAGGAGTTTCCATCGTGGTTCAGTGGGTTAAAAACCTGACTAGTATCCATGAGGGTGCAGGTTCAATCGCTGGGCTTGCTCAGTGGGTTAAAGGATTGAGAGTGGCTGTGAGCTGTGGGTAGATGAGGCTTGGATCTGACGTTGCTGTGGCTGTGGCATAGGCTGGCAGCAGCAACTCTGAATCAACCCCTAGCCCGGGAACTTCCATATGCCACAATTGTGGTCCTAAAAAGAAGGGAAAAAAAGGCAAAGAGCAAAAGATTTGCATTTTGATCCAGTCTAGTTTATTGAACTTTTTGCTTTTTGCGTTATTTGCTTTTGCGCCTTGTTTTATCTTTGCCTCCTCCCCAAAGTTTTAGAGATTTTCTCCTCTCTTCTTCTAAAGGATTGATAGTTTTAGCTCTTATATTCAAGTCTATTGTTTACTTTGAGATAATTTTTATATGTGGTCTGAAAAAGGGGGTCAGTGTTCATTCTTTTCCATACAGTTATGTTGTTCTAGCATCGTTCGTTGAAATGATTCCCACCCACCCCCTTATCCCCATTAAATTACCTTGGTTGGCACTTTTGTCACAAAATCAGTTGACTATATAAAGTGTGAATATTTTTTTCATTTTTAAAGTTTTAATGAAATACAGTTGATTTACAATGTTGCAATCATTTCTGCTGTACAACGAAACAATTCAGTTATACGTGTACACACATCCATTGTTTTTCAGATTCTTTTCCCACATATCTTATCACAGAATATTGGGTAGAGTTCCCTGTGCCATTCAGCAGGTCCCTGTTGGCCAGTTATCCCATGTACAGTGTGCACATGCAGATGCCAAACCCCCAGTCTATTCCTTCCCTTTCCCACCTGTCCCCTTTGGTAACCATGAGTTTGTTTACAAAATCTATGAGTCTGTTTCTGTTTGCAGATAAGTTCATTTGTATCCTATTTTTAGATCCCACATATACGTGATATCATGATGTTTGTCTTTCACTGTCTGACTTACTTCACTTAGTATGATAGTTTCTAGGTCCATCCATGTTGCCACAAATGGCATCATTTCATTCTTTTTATGACTGAGTAGTATTCCATTGTACTTATGTACCATATGCTTCAGTGTGGATCTGTTTTGGATTCATCGCTATTCCATTTGTCTGTAGGTCTTTTCTGTCCTCTAATACTATGCTGTCTTTATTACTATATCTCTACAGTAAAACTTGAAATAAGGCGGTATAAAACTTCCATTCTTTTAAAATTACTTTGACAGTTCAGGGACATTTGTGTTTTAAAATGAATTTTAGAATTAACTTTTCAATTTTTGCAAAAAGAAAGTGGCATGGGTGAGCTTTCTGAGCTTTTTTTATTTTTTAAAAGTTTTATTTAAGTATGGTTGATTTACAATGTGATAATTTCTGCCGTACAACACAGTAATTCAGTTATAGACATACACATATCCATTCCTGGAAAAAAACAGTTTTTAGGCAATAATTTTGCAGTTCCCTTTAACCCTAAGGACTAATCTTTGCTTGTATTCCTTTGAAAAGCACAACACTAAAGATAAAAAAAAACTTTAATTCAATAATTGTTCAGATAAAGGACCGGTGACCCCATCAGTGATTTCATGTCAAAATTATAACTGAAAATATCTTGCAGTGCTGGTGGCTACTGATGGTGAGATTGCTTTGAATCTCATATTGGGTAGAATGGACATGGTCACGATATTGGAATCTTCCAATCTGCGAACCTGGCGTGCCTCTGCACCTCAAAAGGTCTCTAACTTCTCCCAGCAGTACTTTGCCATTTTCACTGTAAGGTCTTACATATTATATTAGTTTCCCAGCCACTGTAATAAATTACAACAAACTGGTTGGTTTAAAAATAACATAAATAGGGATTCCTATCATGGCTGAGCGGGAGCGAACCCAGCTAGTATCCGTGAGGACGCAGGTTTGATCCCCTGGCCTCGCTCAGTGGGTTAAGGATCTGGCATTGCCCTGAGTTGTGGTGTAGATTGCAGATGTGGCTCGGGTCTAGCATTGCTGAGGCTGTGGCGTTGGTCAGCAGCTGCAGCTCCAATTCAACCCCTAGTCTGGGAACTTCCCTATGCCATGGGTGCAGCCCCAAAAAGACAAACAAACAAACAAACAAACAAATATTTTCCTTCTTCGGGAGGCCGAAAGTCCAGATCTAAGGTATTGGCAAGGTGGTTCCTTCTGGACACTTGGAGGGAGAACCTGTTTCATGCTCACTTCTGATGTCAGCCAGCAATCTTTGCCAGTCTCTCGCCTGTTTCGTTTGGGCACCTCCCATGTCTCAGCATCTTCTCCTTTTCTCTTATAAGGTCACTGTTGTTGGATTTTGAGACCAGCCTAATCCAGGATGATCTCATCTCAGTATCTTTACCTCACTCATATCTACAAAGACCTCTTTTCCCCCAAAAGGGTTACATTCTGAGGTTCCGAGTAGACATATCTTTTAGGAGCCACAGTCCAGCTCACTACACACGTTATATTTGAAAATTTGTTGTTTTTTCCTTATTTTTATATGATTTTTATTTTTGCCATTATAGTTGGTTTACAGTGTTCTGTCAATTTCTACTGTACAGCAAAATGACCCAGTCTCTCTCTCTCTCTCTCTCTCTCTCTCACACACACACACACACACATATATGTATGAATATTCTTTTTTTTTTTTGTCTTTTTGCCTTATCTAGGGACGTACCCGCGGCATATGGAGGTTCCCAGGCTAGGGGTCTAACGGGAGCTGTAGCCGCTGGCCTTCGCCACAGCCACAGCAACACGGGATCCGAGCCGCGTCTGCAACCTACCCACAGCTCACGGCAACGCCGGATCCTTAACCCACTGAGCAAGCCCAGGGATCGAACCCGCAACCTCATGGTTCCTAGTCGGATTCGTTAACCACTGAGCCACGACGGGAACTCCTGTATGTATATTCTTTTTCTCACATTATCCTCCCTTATGTTCCATCATAAGTGACTAGATACAGTTCCCTGTGCTATACAGTGGGATCTCATTGCTTATCCACTTCAAATGCAATAGTTTGTGTCATTTAACGCCAGACTTCCAAGCCATCCCCCTCTCCCCCTTAGCAGCCACACGTTCATAGGTAGTTTGTGTTTTATGATGCTTTTTAAAATAGATTTTAAAAATTTCACTTCCAGTGATTTGTTGCTAGTATATTAAAATGTAATTAACTTGTATGCATTAATCTTGTATCTTGTGGTTTTACAAAATGCAGCTATTAGTTTTGGTCGTCATTTGTAGATCCCTTTAGGATTTTCTACGTTAACAAGCCTGGCCTTTAAAAATAAAGACAGTTTTACTTCTTTTTCTATCTATGGCTGTTATTTTTCTTGCTTTATTTCAGAAGTAGGCTGCCCAATGAAATGCTGACTAAAAGTGGTAAGCACAGGTGTCTACCTTGTTTCCAATCTTAAGGGGAAAATAATTTTATAATTAACTATTAAGTATGATGCTGATGGTAGATTTTTTAATAGAATGCCCTTTATCAGATTTAGAAATTCCTTTCTATTCCTAATATGCTGAAAAGTTTTTTATTTTAAATCGTGAATGGGTATTGAAATTCATCAAATAATTGTTTTCCTGCTTCTTTTGAAATAAGGATGTGCTTTTCTCTATCCTATTAAAACTGGTGAATTGCATTCATTGAATTTTAAATAGAATACTAATATTGCATTCTTGGAAGAAATTCTAATTGGTAATAATGTACTTTTATGTTAGATTTATTAAAATTTTGTTAAGGATTTTTGCGTCTATGTTCAATCTGTGTTCATGAAGGCTGTTGGTCTATAATTACCTTGTAATTTGTTTTCCCAATTTTGGTTAAAATTCAGTTTGGAAGTGTTTTCTTTTTCTCCATTTTTGGGAGGAATTTGGTAAGATTAAGCTTATACCTTCCTTGACTGTTTGATAGAAATCGCCAGTGATCCCATTTGGATTTGGCATTCTCTCTGTGGGAAGGTTGAGATACTGAATTTAATTGTTCTAACAGATATAAGGCTATTTAGATTTTTCTGTTTCATCTGTATCAGTTTTAGTAAATTGTATTTTTCAGTGAATTTTTCCATTTTATTTAAGTTGTGACCTACTTATTTTTATTTACCTAGCCTAGACATTTTCTCTTCTATGAAACCTTCCCTGACACTTCCAACAGATGTGGTTACTGGGAGTTCCCATTGTGGCCCAGTGGGTTAAGGACCCGATGTAGTCTGCTTGAGGATGCCTGGCCTTTCAATCCCTGGCCTTGCTCAGTGGGTTAAGGATCTGGTGTTGCTGCAAGCTGTGGTATAGGTCCAGATGTGGCTTGGATCCAGTGTGTTGTGGCAAAGGCCACAGCACCAGCTCTGATTCAACCCCTAGCCCAAGAACGTCCATATGCTACAGGTGTGGCCATTTTAAAAAAAAGGGAAAAAAAAAGAAGTGATTACTCATCCTTTGTGCAACTTCTTTCTCTAGCATCATTTATACTCTCCACCGTCCTGTGAGGTTTTCTGTTCATATATCTCTTCCTACACCCTGAGGTTGAATGATTGCATCCCATGTCTTTGAGTCCCTGCCACCTTGTATGGTGCTTGGCACACAATAAGATACCCCTTCCATCCCAGTGTAAGCAGATTGTTCCATCTCTTATTGTCCAGCTTATACTTACCACAAATGCTTCTAATTTCCTCAGTAGATTATGATCTTTTGCAAAAATGGGAAGCATTATTCAATGTTCATATTCCTTCTATCTTATATTTAGAATGATTTTTTTTAAATTATGAAACTGAGTAGACTTGCTAAACAGAGAAATCAGTATTCTGAGAGCTCATTGAAGAAAGGTTAAATGGAAACCCACAAAGCACACATCAATAAAGGAAGAGAAATAAAGGAATTAACATTATTAGTGCTTACCATGTGCCGCCACACACTGTGATGAACAATTCATATTCCTTATCTCTTTTAACCTTAAAACGATTAGGCATAGACAATATTATCATCCCCATTTTACAGGTCAAGAGTCTGAGGTTCAGAAGTTAAGTACTTTGCCAAAGCCCACAAAGTTATGAAGTGGCAGATCGGGGTTTCAGATCCAAATCTGAATGATCCCGCTCTCCATGCTCTCGGTTTCAATCATACTTTTGCCCGCTTGGTTTTCTGTAAAGACACTTGATGGGTTTTGCCAGGTTACCTTTAAACTTTGCTAGAGTAGAATATTCTGTGGTCGTCCCTAATTGAGTGTTGGAACCATTGTAAGTTTCAAAAAACTGCAAAATATTTCCTGGATACTTGTCTGCTTGGAGCATGAAATAGACGAAACAGAAGCAGCATAGAAGATCTAACACAGACTTATCTGCGTGACTCCCTGTGGTCTTCCTGCTGTTCTTCACCAGCCTTTTGTCTACAACCCTGTCATTCTTTTCTGATTTCAGGCGCCACCATTCTGGATGTGGCTAATTGGGGCACCACTGATTCCTGAGTCCTACTCAAATAGCATACGGGAAATAAGAGGCCATGACCGTAATAACTCAAACCATCTCTGTGACGAGGTGTGAAAGGAGAGGACCTTTCCTTACAGCTGATCTTACCTTTATGTATGTTTCATATTGGTTCTGTTTAGAAGGGTTCCATATTGATTCTGTTGAGAAAGGTCTGTGGGCTCATTCATGCAATGCACTTTCCTTCTCCTTATGCCCCGGTTCACGATAGGTGAAACACCAGACCTAATCATATAGCTTCTCTGCTGCTGCTAAGATGCTTCTACCTTCAGTCTGTTTTCTTTCTCCATACAGCAGTACTCTGTAGGTCACCTACACCTGGATTACCCAAGATAACCAGGCTTTTCCCCAATTAGAAACTTGACTAATGCACCCTTTTAACAATACATCATCTTGGCCAAAGAACTGGGGCTGAAAGGCAAAATTTTCTGTGATTCCAGCCTATCTTCTGAAACAAGATGTTTCTGAGGTCTACTCATTGTGTGTGTGGGGGGCAGGGGGAACATTCACTTATTTGCATACAATACTGTGGTCAGGAACTCACTACTTCTGCTGGGAAACTATTTGCAATGCATCATTGAGGCCAGAACTTAACAATTCACACCCATCAGTCCCTGTGGTCTGCCACGGTGGGGGTGATACTTTCCTGTATTATAAACACCAGCCAAGGGAGCGGATTAGTTCTCCCCCTTGAAATTCTAGTCTTGGTTGGAATGACTCCCTTAGGCACCCACAGCTCTAGTTTCTTTCTAAGAAGTGTAGCAAGCACTCTCGGGGCTGTTCGCATTAGGGAAGACAAACCTAAGAAGCAGCCCTGTCTTTTAAATGTCAGAGGTCAACATGGGGATCTTTCTAGGTTTTAGGAGGCAGATATGGCTTCTCTGTGATCTGAGTTTCAAATGCACTGAGAGGAGGATGTTGTTGAGACTTAATGTTAATTTAAAATGTTGCTCAGGCAAACCTGGATCAGATGATATTCTACATGGAGGTAAGAGGAGAAAATGGCGTAAATATAGGACCCCTTGGAAGCTGTTTTCAGTTGGGAATTTTGAGTAGGCACTTGAAATCAAGGGAAATACAGGAATAGTAAGCGTTGGGGAAAGGAGAGGGCAAAACGTAGCCCCTTTTTTCTTCCCACTTAACACTGTGCTTGGGTAAAGCATAGCTCCTAGGAGGGTGCCTCAGAAACTCTTGCTGAATGAATGGATGGATAGATGTTAGAGTCTGAACTTTCTTATATGGTGGCTTCAAATTGTGTTGAATTTTGTTGTGTTCTATCTGGGTGCCATAAAAGCCCAGGAAAGACCTTTTTTTTTATTAGAGCCAAGAAACTGGGCTTGTGCTCTGCATGGCCGGGACACCACAAACTTCTGCGCTTCTATTCATCCAGAGGCAGGATGGACTGTCTTCCCTGCAACTGGAACACTGTTGCCAGTTTCAACAAAGAACCTACATTGCCTAAGCAAACAGTGTCTCCTCTTAGAACTTCAGTCTTGGCTTCTTTACCAAGAGGGGGCTGTTCTTAGAAATGTCCTCCAGAGACCTTCCTATTAAACCGGGACGTGAATTGCATTGCTGTAGAATTCCCCTGCGGAGTCCCTATGAAAAGAATGAGCTGGGACAGATACAGCAAGATATTAGGACACATTTTCCCCATTCTTCATCCTGCACAACACAGAAGTGAACTTGATTTCAACAAGATGACCCAATTCTTAGCATGCTTTTCTACCCACTTTTACTCTAACACTTGCAAATCCCTGTCTTTAATTCAAACTGCACAGTTCAACAAGAAAATGAAAAAAGATAAACTGGTTAGTGAGAAGTAAAATGGCATTTAATTCAAACTAAGCTTGCAAATACATCAAATACGTGAAAAAAATACATTTGGCTCAAAAACAAATGCCCTGTGATTAAAGAGCAGCGTAGAGTATCACTGTCCTTTTGTGATTTTGAGTGTGTTTCATTTGTCCCTTTGAAGTAGATAGTTGTGATACTGTTAATAATCGCCCTACTAAATTGCATACTCAGCATTGTCATCATCTTAACCTTTTTTTAGTCACCAGGCTTTTACCTTCTTTCTTTACTTTTCTTAAGCATGTTTCTGAATGGTGGTTTGTTCTCATAAGCTTTCAGTTTTATATACCATAATCTGCTGGTTTCACTAGGTATCTTTATTTGCTTAGAGTGAAGAACGGGCTGTGTTGTAAAATAAGTCAGTTCTTGCCTTCACTTTACAGGAGAAGCTATGGATGCTCAGAAAGAATGGAAAGACATAAAAATTTGGCTAGTTTTTTATGAACTCAGCTCTTCCAGTAAGCAGAGCTAGCTCTGGGGAAAAGAAGTTGGAAAAGGTGTTTTTAGACCTTTTAATTGAAGCCACTCCGGTGCCCCCCTTCTCTGTGTGTTTCCACTACCTTGACCCCCCCCACACCCTCCCCCCCATGGGAATCAGGGCAGCTCTGAAGCTGAAAGGAGAGGAAGAGGGAGGCTCTGCCTTGTCTTCCCCCAGTGATATTAAAAGATGGAGCAGAAAGATTTTGCCTGGGGAAACTCCTCTTTGCCTTTCTAAAACTGCATTAGAGAAACTTCTAAATTTAATCAGTGTTCCAAGGATCTTTAAAGAATTTTCTGTATTTATAAAAGTTAATCTTGTTGACGTCTTTTGAGGTAGGACAATATGATGAGAAGTAAACATTCCCTATATCCCTGTGTATTGGGTTTGCTCTTTGAAGCACTGGAGGGACTGTTTGCCAGAAAGTCTTGGCAGTTTTCAAAGATGGCTGTGGCCAAACATAAGAGAGTGAGGAGGAGAAGAGGTTTCTGTAGAACTGAGTCCAGCACTGTGTGTAAAACACAAGTTTCAATGTCAAGAAATCTGTTGCCCAAAAACCCTGGGAAACACATCATCCAGCCTTATCTTTACCACACAAGCAGCCTGTTCTTCAAACAAAAGATTTTGGAAGATAAGAATGTAAGAAAATCAACATGGTCCTTAAAAAAAAACCTTTAATTTTCTTTTCATTTTGCTTTTACATTTAAGAGTTAAGACAACATTTTAGCAGAGAAGTGTGGAAAAGGGTCAAGGGAAATCAATAAAGTTATTCTGTGACTTTTCCCAGGAGGGAGTTGTGTTAATCGAGAATGGCTTGCTTGGCTATCTGTCAAGTCCAAGGAGAGCAGGGGTTGATTTTGAAACAGATTTCCCAGCTAGACTGAAGGGAGTGTGTGTATGTGTGTATATGTATGTATGTATGTGTATATGTGTGTGTATATATATATATATATATACACAATATATACATACATATGTAATTTTATAAGAATGATATTTGTGTTTACAGTATTATATACATTTTAGTATATCCTTAAAATGCAGGTATATGCTTATATACACATTTGAAAAGTAGATAAGAGTTCAGGAAGCTATATTCAGTCTCTTGGGATAGACTATACTGAAAGATAATATAAGAAAGAAAAAGAATGTACATATATGTGTGACCAGGTCACTTTGCTGTACAACAGAAATTGGCACAACATGGTAAACCAACTATAATAAAATTAAAAAAAAAAAACTTATGGGAACACAGCTGTTTAAAAAAAAGGTAGATAAGAGTAATTTCTTTAGATAACTAGTAATGCCAGACAGAAATTCTTCTCATAATTTTTTGGTACATTGATTTCATACTTTATAAGACACTCTTATACGTCTTTTACTCCTCAAGGAGGAAATTGATGAGCAAGAGACTAAACGGAGAGACAAAGGAATTGGAAACCAGCTTTCCTGACCCCAGGCCAGTGGCAGTGTCTTTGACCACAGGAAATCTTCCAAAGAGTCTGTGTTGCTCATGTGGTCACTTTCTCTAGTGATCACATTATAGAAATTTTTAGCAGGTGTGATTTTGGCTGCACTTATGAAAGTCGTGTTGGCAGGGAGACTGCTTGTTCTGCTGGGTAGACACACCATGTTCTCATGGTTTCTGGAAGCTGCGGTGGTTTCCTTGTGGACAAATTGAAACAGCATAATTGGTGGGACACCTGGGAGTCTTCAGAGTGTGCTCTTGAGTGAGTTATCCATCCTCTCTGAACTTTCAGTTTCCCTTCCTGGGAAATAGAATGAATACTAATTCTTGCCCCTTCACAGCAACAGGTCTTCTTATTGCCCAAGAGTCTTGTCAGCGTCTCTTGGTTTCACTGAATGATTAGGAGATTTTGGGGACGAGTCAACAGGGATCCCTTTCTTGGGACCTAATCTAGTGCAGTGAACTCCACCACGCTGACGTGCTTAGAGTTTTTCCTCTCTCATTTGGTGTATTCAGACTCTAAATTGCTTTTAAAATCAGCTAAGGCACTCTATGTATTTTCTAGATCCAAATTCCATGTATATCATAACTGTTAAGAAAATATTCTCGTAATTAATGGAACCTGCACAGACAGAGGGACTATGCAATTTTAGAATTTCCCTGCAGGAAAATTAAGAGTTCATCTAGTCCAACCTTCTCATTTTATAGTGGAGGGAACTAATGATCTGAGAGGAGCAATGCCTTGTCCAGGGTGATTGTGACAGAGCTAGGCAGAGAACCCCTGTCTCTTTAACTTTCAATTCTGTATTCTTTCCATTGGTTCATGTGTCTTGGGACCCACAGTAACCAGAAATAGAACCTCAAGTTCAAGAAAGCAGACCAGACAAGGGTGTGTAAATCTTAATTTTCCCCAGAGCCAGATTCCAACTCCATGTGCACATTTTGGCCAGCAGGGCTGTAATATCCTCATGGAGGACGGAGGACTCGTGGTTGCCGAAACCTCCTCTTTGCCCCGTCTCGTCCCCTAAGACCCAGCCCAGACTCTGGATCTGATTGAACTCCCACCTTTCCGTGTTTATTTGGACATGGTTGCATTTGCACGTTATCCTATAGCTCTTACTTTTTATTTTCCTATCGGCTTTCATCATGTTATAGTCAACATTTACTGAGAGTGTGCCTGGTGGCAGTCACGGTGCAGTGGGCCAAACACACAGTCTCTTGATCACAATCACAGTACAACAGGTCTGAGTAAGACCAGCTCAGAGAGATGGGGCCGCTGAGAAAAAAGAGACTGAAGTCACCTGAAGGAGCCAAGGCAGACAGTGGGTGGGACGGACAATAACTCTCCTTTACTGATCAGCACGGGAAAATTCATTCTCTGCCGTGGTGTCTTTCAGAGTAACCTTTCTCTTGTTTTCAATGAAAGAGAAGGACTCTGTGAGACTTTTCCCCCACCTTCAGGTCCACTCTAGGCTTAGACACCTAACCTGTTCTCTTTGAATTGTCTGAACAGAGCTGTTGCTTGATATTTCAGTCAGTTCTTACTGCACAGTGAAAACAGTCATCACGGCCCAGAGATACAGGCCTGTGTACGTTAGCAGCAGGGAAGAGACTGTCCTCCAAGTTTTCCACTCCTACTTTAGTTTTCTGATGTTTTCTCTATTTACTTTCCTTTTAAAAAGACATGGATGGAATTCCCGTTATGGCTCAGGAGGTTAAGAACCCAACATAGCATCATGAAGATGCAGCTTTGATCCCTGGCCTCACTCAGTGGGTTAAGAATACAGCATTGCCACAAGCTACAGCATAGGTCGCAGAGGCAGCTTGGATCCAGTGTGGCTATGGCCATGCCATAGGCCACAGCTGCAACTCCAGTGTGACCCCTGGCCCATGAACTTCCATATGTCACAGGTACAGCCATAAAAATAAGTAAGTAAGTAAAAAATAAATAACAGCCACCTAGATGTTTCCTAGAAACACCCAAAGTACTATTAGCATTTTAAGCAGAATCTTAACACCAGCCAGACTTATTTAATTTTTAAATTTCTTTTTCTCCTCCCTTACCTTAGAACTTTCATCTTTTTTTCCGTACATTTTAATGTAGATTTGAGTACATAAGCTCATGGCGGGAGAGGAAAACCATCCCTTAGAGGTTTGCTTGTCTGCGTATCACCAGTGGATAGATCTGTGTTACATAACATGACCCTGGGTTATATTAAGTTCCCAGAAAAGGACAGAAGGACCAATAATTTGTAAAGCCTCTGTCACATGGCAGGCACAGTTCTAAGCACAGTAGAGTCAAAATCAGCACCTGTGCAGGTCAGTCCCTCGCAGAGCTCAGCCCTAGGCCACCCACAGGCCTGTGTACCCCTGACTTGGGGCAGTCAAGTGCTCACAGCGAATCATTAAAGACTTAAGAAAGGCGAGAGGATTTACTCCACCTCCTCTAGTTTGGGGTACCAGTGGGTCTCACCTGGTTTGTTCCAGGCCAGTCTGCCTCGGAGGGCACCGTCCCACATTCCTGGAGGGTAAGGCATCAGAGCCCCGAAGGTGAGCCCAGATCCCTCCGACCTGCTTCTCTGTGGTCCTCGTGTCCCTGCTGTGGGTAGGGTAGCATGCAGAGCCTACCTGACAAGCGTCGAATGCGCTGAATGTAAAATCTCCGAGGCTGCAGTTTCCACCATTAAAATATGCCTCCGCTTCTCCCCAGAGTGTTCCCTGTTTTCATCTCAGCAGGAATTCTGATACTGCCACTACACCTCAGTTCCCAAAACGTGTTTCAAAATGTTTCCGTATTCTTTAAACTTTGTTAATTCTGCATGCTCAGCGCTTTTGAAACTCATGTATTTGACAAATGCTCAAGTAAAGCTAGTTGTATCTTTTTCAAGCTCTTTCTGGCTGTGCTGTGGTTAGTTAATCATGGGAGAAAACCAAGGTGCACAGGGCATGGTAATTATTCACGATACCTTGGATTTACACAAACTCACTCAGGATGAACTTGAGGCAGATCATTCATATTAGTTCATCTTTCCTACCACAGCTGGGTTGAGAGACCTAGATTCTATTCTTGGTCCTCTAAGAATCTTGGGGAAATGCACTTAGCCACGGATGGACTCACTTCCCAACTGTGAAACAGGAATAATGATACAAGGGTATTTGCTTCCCCTTCTCCTTGTCCCAAACCTTTAGAACATAAATAGCTCTAAAAGATCTGCAGCAACATCGCAAAGTGAAGAAGGAGTGTGTCTTATCTTTATGACCATTAATGGAAAGGCAAGGGACAGCATTAGGTATTTGACTGGAAACCGTGATGTCAGATTTGTAATCCCGTCTCTTCTTAATGATGGGTCATGGCCCTGGATACCTCTCTCCTTTAATGGGAGAAAGAACTGACTAGTACAGTATAGTATCCTGGAAAGTACTCAGAGATCCAGGGAGGGAGAACATGATGAAAAGGGCCCATCTTTTAAAGAGCATGACCTTGGTCAGTGAACGTGCTTCTAGGCACTATGACCTCATGAGATAAGAACACCCTTGGCTTCCAAAGCCTTCCTCTTCCCACACCTCTCTCCTTTCTCTTAGGGTGTCCAGGCTTTGCAACAGTTTCAAAAGAAGCAAACTCAAGACCCAGTTCCTAGCCTGTCTCCTTGGTTGCCTAGACTCAACCCAGCAATCTCAGTCTCACAAAGTCCCTGGGATGGAAATATGCCTCTTTGCTTGCCAGCCTAAACCTGGGGACTGAATAGCAGGGAATCTAGACCAAAACAGAACTTGGCTTTTAGATGACACGCATCAGCCAAGAGCAATGATCTTTATAATGTGGGGTTCATTTCTCTTAGTACACAGGTAATGGAGATCTCACCTTTTAGAACGACCTTGGTGTTCCCTCTCTCCCCCCCCCTCTCTCTCTCATTTTACCCATTATTAAACAAGAATGAAAAGTTTCTCTTTTACCTTCCTAGGTCTGAAAGGCTGCTGACAGGTACTTCTTACAGATTGGTAGAGTCAGGCTTCAAGGCACTGGACAGTGGATTGCCTTTCAGAGATCTTCACAAACCACATGAGTCCATCACCTAAACTCCAGCCCTTCTAGGGAGTTAGGCTAGAAGCCGGAAAAAGTCGTCCCTCACCTGATGAGGCATAAATGAGGGAGCAGAATTATTTTAAATATTCATATCAAAACATTTTATTAAATACATGTGCTGAAGGATTATCTGACCATTGATTTCCTCTAATACCCTAAAAGGCCAAAGGAAAGCAAAAAAAAAAAATTTTTTTTTCACTAGGCCAAAATCTAAGTAATTGGCTTGACATTCCTCAGCCTGAGGTAGCTGGAGCTGGTGTGGGTTTGAGGTATAAAATCTGCCAGATGACTCCTTTTGAGACCACTTGAACTACAGATTGCCTGTACCAGACACTGCTCCCTACTGGTTCAAAATCTCATTGCTTTAGAAAAGGGGCATTGCTAACCAAACTGTGTTAAAGACTGTCCTAGGGAGAACAGCAAGGAGTATTTTTGTCAATTGATGAGGGATTCTTGCCAAGAAAAGTTAGTTCATGTCTAAAGCATGGTTAAAGTTTATGGGCTGGAGCAGGTGGACTGCTACCCAGCTGGCTTTCTCATGAGGGGTGCACAGGCCCCGAATGATGCATCTTTAGAAACTGTGTTCTGGGTTGATATAATGGAAATTACCCCAGCCTAGTGAAGACAGTCCCATATTTGGAACCTAATTCAGTGGTGTCTAAACTCTGAACCTGCATGGATGCCTGTTGAAGGGCAGATTGCATGCCATCCAATTCCCCTTGACTCAGATGAAGACCAGCATAGACGCTGGCCCGCCTGGGACACCACTTCTGCCTACTTCAGTAGTCTTTCCTGAGGCAAAAGAAGGAATTATCTTTTTATTAGAGACGTTATGAAATCCTGGAGCCTTTAGATCAAATGGTCGTGGACTAATTCTAGCTTCTCAGCCTCCTTTTCTGAAACGAGGGCATCTGAGCTGGGCTGCTTGTCTCAGATCTGGACCTTCCCACACCTCTAGAGTGTAAGAGCCATCTCTCGCTGCACAGAGCTCAAAACGGTCCTTCACGGCCATGTCACCCTGGATGCTTAATCATTTGATGTTACCTCCTGATCCCCAGAGCAGTGAGATTTCAGAGTTCTGGCTTCAAACAGAAGGTGTTTACCTTTAAACTCTTAGAATGGATAAAACAGACCAATTGGCTATTTTTCAGAAACACAAAACATGAGTATAGGTGGGACCCCCACCCAGTATAGTCATGGACAATGGGCTACAATTGTCTATTTATTAAATGCTACTTTTATGTGGGATTTTACTAAGTATTATTCCAAGGGTTATTTTGACATGAATCCCACTGTCTCCAAAAGTTACCGTCAAGATCCTACTTACGTTAGTGTAAAAGTTAATTTCAAATACTTCTTGGAGCTCCTGCTGCATGCAGGTGCTGTGCTGGGTACTGGGAATAGAACAGTGACCATGACACGGCCCTTGACTTCATTCGCCTTGGAATTTGGAGGTGGAGACAGCAGAGTATTTAATTAGGGCCAGTACCACAGCATCTGCTATCCTCTCGCTAAGGAAATCACACCGCCCGCTACAAGGCCTGATATATCGTCGGGGACTCAATATTTATTGGATAAAATGAATTAAATGAAAGGAAAGAACAAATGCCGAGATAACGTGTAGGGTGCTGTGCAAAATACATAGAAGGAGGAACTTGACTAGTTGGAGAGGACTCACTGAAAAAGTGTCGTTTGCACTGAGCCAAGCAATAAAAGAACAGAATGATAAAAAGGAAAAGACCAGGCTTATGGAGTCAGACCTGCATTCAAATCCTGGCTGTGTCACTCATGAGTCTGGCAAGTCTAGCTACTCCAAACTTCATTCTTTGCATCCATAAAATACTGCTGAGTTTCTTTCGTGGCTCAGTGGTTAACAAACCCAACTAGTGTCCATGAGGATGCGGGTTCGATCCCTGGCTTCGCGTATTGGGTTAAGGATCTGGCATTGCTGTGAGCTGTGGTGTAGCTGCAGATGCAATTCAGATCCCACGTTGCTGTGGCTGTGGTGTAGGCTGGCGGCCACAGGTCCGATTGGCCTCCTAGCCCGAGAAACTCCATATGCCACATGTGTGGCCCTAAAAAAAAAAAAAGATATCAAATACTGATGATGGCTTTCTTTTTTTTTTTTGTCTTTTTGCCTTATCTAGGGCCGCACCCGCAGCATATGGAGGTTCCCAGACTAGGGGTCTAACAGGAGCTGTAGCTGCCGGCCTTCGCCACAGCCACAGCAACGCGGGATCCAAGCTGCGTCTGCAACCTACCCACAGCTCACGGCAACGCCGGATCCTTAACCCACTGAGCAAGCCCAGGGATCGAACCCGCAACCTCATGGTTCCTAGTCGGATTCGTTAACCACTGAGCCACGACGGGAACTGCTGATGATGGCTTTCAAAGCTGTCTGGAGGATTAAATAAGATACTAGTCACCTGTAAGTGTCTGGCACATCTGAGAACCCCAATAACAGCTTACAGGAGTCACAGAGAACAGAATTACAATGTTAAAGCAAAAAGTACCTAAGTAGTAAGATTAGAGCACAGATATTTGAGTGTCAGAGAGCAATGCTAGGCTTAAAATCACGGTGGGAGCAAGGTGCTGCCTCTCTTAGCTTCTCAGCCCATGCACAGGTGGAGGGGACAGGGGACTTGCAGGGGCTTGTCTTCCTGCCCAGATCCATCCCAGAAGGCTTTTATGTTCAGCTCTCAGCTGTAGACCCACATGGGCTTTCCTGTCACCGCTCCCAGGGTGGTCAATATCCTTTCAGGTAATCAGATCATCTTAGGATATTGTGATGGGTGGAGACAACATGTATGTATACACACACACACACACACACACACACACACACACACACACACACATAATTATAATTTTCCCCTGTAGGTTCTTGCAATCATTAGCGTCTGTTGTTTTTATCCTAAATTTCACAATATACTTGACTCCCTTCCTGTGTTCTTCCTTGTCCATCAGACCCTTTCTTGTTCATTCATATATCGTTGGATCGGTTAAAACACACACCCGGTTCTCTACTGGCTTTAGCTCTTTTTATTTGTTTATTTATTCTATCTTTTTAGGGCCACACCCTCGGCATTTGGAGGTTCCCAGGCTAGGGATCCAATCAGAGCTGTAGCCGCTGGCCTACGCCTCGGCCACAGCAACGTGGGATCTGAGCCGCGTCTGCGACCTACACCACAGCTCACTTAACCCACTGAGCAAGGCCAGGGATCAAACCCTTGTCCCCATGGATACTAGTTGGCTTCGTGAACTACAGAGCCACAGTGGGGACTCCTGGCTTCAGCTCTTTTTAGGTGTGTTTTCAGGAAGTGCCCTGAGATGACCAGGATCGCTAGCTGCGTCAGTGTGCGTGGAGAAGGTTGGCGCTGGGGGAGACACCAGCGGCGACTTTTGAATTTTCAGTCCATGACATGAGATAGGACTATATTTTGATATGGCAAAAAAAAAAAAAAAATGTCCAACAAGAGGGCCCCCAAAAAAGGAAATGGTGGTGGCCGGAGGTGACAGAAACTGTAAGACATAAAAAGATTTTAGGCACAAAAATTGAGGGCGGGGAGAACTAGGGGTGTTTAAAAAATGATGATGGGGGAAGAAAAGCCATTGACTGGGCCTTTGAAACCATGCTGGGAACCAAGAGCCAGGGCGGTGGCGGAGGGAAGGCCAGGTAGCGCAATTCAAGCAGAAACCTGGCTCCCTCCAGCTCAGCGCGGAGCAGGCCTGGAGAATTTGCTGCAGTGGGAGGTGGGGCCAGTCTGGCACAGTCTGTGGGTTTGAAAGGAGCCGGGCGGGCTGGAGAATGCCAGTCAGCTTTTGCAGTTCTGAGCTCAGAGAGGGGGTGACAAATACTGGGCCTTGGGTCGGAAGCCTGGCTCGGGTGGCTTTCGGAGAAAATTTCCCTCTGCTCCCAAACTCGGAACGTGCACTCCTCACACCACGGGCGGGCCCCCGATCACAGCTTCAGCACCTGTCCCCGAGGCTGTCCTCCAGGAGAGGTTTCAGCAGTGGTACCTGCGGGCCGACTCCCGGGGCCCCTTCCCTAGAAACCGGGACTGGGCTGAGTGCAGCGTCTTTGCATACCTTCCGTCAGACTCCTCACCTGCTTCAGACTCCTGGGGCTAATCCCCAAGACAAGCTTGCTTTGGAAGAAAAACTGTGAGCCTACTTGAAGATTTGGAGCCCAGGGCTCTCTTGTCTGCCCGGCCTCAGCCAGACCCCAGGCTCAAGGACGTGGACCTTCGCAAAGAAAGCAGCAGTACTTGCTGTTGTTTGTTTTCAAGGCTCGATTGCTCTTCAGAATTAGAGCCCCTGAAAGCATAGGTCTTTCTTTTTTCCTTTCCTTTCCCCCCTCTTTTTTCTTTTTCTTCTCAGCAAAAATTTGTCATATCTCCTTCCCATCCTGAGGATGATTCATAAAAGTGATCGAATTAGAAAGCACTTCTTCATCCATCGCCTCTCGCAGCCTGGGTTAAAGATAATCTGAAGTTGATCTGTGTGTGCCTCTTCTCCACATGGTCACATCTGAACTGTGTCTGCATTTGTGAAAATAAATTGCACTGATGGTTCTTCTCCAGAATAAACACTAACTGGCTGATTGATTGTAATTATGATGAATTTGTCCCAGGACTGGCAGGGACGTCTTCTCTGGGGATTTTTGTGCCTCGTTGCTGCTCATCAAAGGCAAGGATAGACAGACTTTGGAGCAAGGGTGTGGTCTCGCTGATTCAGCTTCCCTCCCAGCCCCATCGCCGACTCCCGCCTTCTGCTCCTCCTCCTCTCACCCCGACTCCTCGGATCCATCCTGAGCCGGCTGTCAGGGCAACAGCCTCTACCTGCCTTTTTTCTCACTACCGGTGTTGCACTCGATCAGGTCAGAGACCACTCCCCGTAATCGAACTCATCACATTTGTGATCTCAGCATATTTTCCATCCAGTCGAAGTCTCCCTCAGCTTCCCCCACCCTGGGATTATTAGTCAACAGAGTAATAACAATAATAATACTGTATTTAGAAGCTCCTTAGAGTATTTGGTCTCTGAAAGTCTTATAGATGTTAACTAGTTAATCTTCGCAACACTCCATCCGGGAGCAGTAAATATTATCAGCCGTAATAGAATATATACATATATGCTAAGGACAGCAGAATAGTTCACTTATTTATCATGGTTCGCTTAATATAGTAACTGGTATTTTTTAAACACCCATCATAGATACAATAATTAGAGATGTGCTTTTGTTAACAAAACCACTACCCACTTCTAGCGTACCCCTGGGTACTAAATAATTACCCACTTTGTGTGGTTATCTAGCTCACTAATTACCCACAGAAATTGGGGTCAGGTGTTAACTGCTTGAAATAAGTATCCTCCAAAGACATCGCTGAGTTGTATAGAGAAAATGATGTGTTCATAGCAAAACTTTTATAAGTTACATATTTGTATGTTTTAGTAAGCAGAGTGCATACAGATGGGGACAAACTAGCTTCACGTGTGAAAAATCATGCTGAGCCATTGTTGCCAATACATAAAGGCTTAGGAGGGTCTCGGGAAATGTCCTTCTCTGCCTACCTTTCCTCCTTCTTGAAGATGAGTGCAATCTGATTCCCATAATCTGGACCTCATATATGAGTACGCTAAGACAATTGATGATTCTCGTTAGGAATGATTCATTTTGGTGTTACAGGGAGGCACCCAGTGAGTCAAGGATATTTTTTGACAGCTCCACCCTTTATGATTATTCTAGCATGTTTCTTTTTCTCCATCAGTCTAGTGCAAACACCCTATTAGCCAAATCTGAAAAAGATTCTGACCCAGTCTCCGGCCCCTGCCAGTCATCTCTTTCTCCTTCCCAATAATGACAGAAAAGAAAAAAAAAAAAATGTATTACAGGAAACCCAACACTATGATTGTAGGTCTTTCTCTTTTTGCCTCAATTCGTTCTGCTTTCCTCCCTTCCCTCTCCCTTCTTCTTTTCTCTGCGTCTCCTTCTCATTTGTGCTTTTTCTTCTCCTTTTCCTTGGCATCCAGCCGTGCTTCTGCAGGTCTCACAGTCAGAGACAAAGCACAATATCCGAGTTGAGCACAAAGAAGCTACCTTTTAAAAACATCGACTTGGAAGAAACCTGTAACCTCAGCTCCCTCCATCCTTCCCTCCCCCCTTGCTCTCTGCAGAAGGCATTATACCTAACACGGTACAGCCTGTTGTCTGCATGATTCTAGCTGGCGGTGTACCCACTGTGTGTAGATAGGTGGAGACCCTAATTTTCAAAAGATACCCGCCTTACAGGATCCGTGTGTAGCTTAGCATTTAAAATGTGTGCCAGAAGAAATGATAGGAGATGCTCCCACGGTCAGTTTAGGACGTCTTCCATTTTTTTCTTGGGCCACTTTTTGGTCATCTGAATGATTACTTATCATTATTATGGGACTTCAGGCTGATCACTGAAGTGTGTATGGATCTGATGGGCATTCAAGAAGAAATGCTTCAGGAATAAGGAAAATGTCTGCAGTAGAAGCCAAGGGCTAAGATGAGCTACGGGGACTGATAAGTTCATTTCAGAAGCCAAGGGAACGTACGTGGTAATCAGTACACACGGCAGAGTCAAGGCACCAAACCCAGCCATTGAAAGGGACCAGATTTTTCGCATTGTAGCCATCACATGCCTTAATAGCGTGTCTGCGTATTTTAAATACAGATTTGATTCACTGCTCTTTTATCCCTCCAAATGTCGGTATCAAAGAAGTGTTTAGGCATTGTTGACTTTCTGTCCATAAAGAAAACTCACCAAGATTTACGGGATACATCACCTGCGCTCATATGCATACATGTTTTTTAGATGCCCATGGGATACCGAACAATTAGGCGGAGAACTGCACTCTGCTCTCTCCTCTTGGCTCCCCCAACCCCGCCACCTTTTTTTTTTTCCTTTTAGAAAATGTGATACCTGATCTCTGGGTCTAGCAGGCTGAGGATTTTTTTGTATTTGTATAAGGCAATGTCTGGCCTTCCCCCTGACCTGCGGGTGTATTTTTGGTCTCATTAGCAGTCAGGGAGAAGCCTTAGAGAAGCCTTCGTGCATCCGGTGCTGGGAGTCAGGGATAAGACACTCGACAACAGAGAGAGGGAGCGGGCGAGAGGATATTAGAAGAGAGGCTTGTCTCCAAGATATGGAAGGAAGTGAGAAATGACAGGACCGCAAGCTTTGTATGGAGGAGCCGGCAGGGCGGGGGCGCCGCGAGGAGCGCGAAGTGGGTCCTCAGAAGCCCTGGAAGAGCTAAAGGTGATTAGAGGGGTATTGATTCCTTATTCTGCCAGAGATTTAAGCAGGCATGCGAGGAATCCGCACCATGGTTGGCAAAAGGAGAACCACTGCCTCCTGTAACCAGACACTCGGGCTTTCCAGGAGCCTAGGGAGAGAGCGGAGAAGAAAGGGGGCAGTGTGGTCTAGGAAAATTCAACTTGTCGCTGATTTGTGCCTGATGCTTGCTGTCCGTCAGCAGCCTCCCTTACAATCTTTTTTTCCTCTCTCTCCCTTTTTTTTTTTCTTGCCTTCTCCTTCTTCACTGAAGCCTAGGGGAGCCAGTAAAGATTAAATGTGCTTTCTCAAAGGCAGCCACTTCATGCTGCTATGTCGAAAGGGCCATTATTATTATTTTTTTTAATAGTAAAAGAAAAAGGGAGAGAGGTTGAGAGAGAGAGAGAGAAACTAGGTAAGATGATGACGGACTAGCTTTTCTGAGAGCAAAAGGAAAAGGGAAGGGAGAGAAAAAGGAGAGACCTTAAGCTGAACGGAGGATTGTGCCTGAGAAGAAGCTATAGAGGTGAGAAAAAAAGTTGTCTTGAAGGTGGGGGGTGGGGGTGGGGACGCTGAATAAACCCTGTACAGAGGGAAAAGAGACATAATTTAGCTGTCTTGCTGATATGATTCTATTTTGGAAGGGGGAGAGGGTGGAGGGGGGGCAGATCCTGGAGCTTTAAGGGTTTTCTAGTTGCATGCGGAAATAAACACAAAATATGTAACATTTTTCCTAAGTGTCTGAGGCCCCCTCCAGTGCCTTCCTTGCAGGGGCTGCTTTGTCATTCTCTTTGACTAGCCAGCCATCCACCTTGCTCGGGCTGGAATAAAAGAAGGAAAAAAAAGAAAAAAGAAAGAGAACAGGGGGAAAAAAAGGAAGAAAAACATTTTTAAAGATTCATCTTTCCACCCACTTCCCCTCCCTTTCGTTTCATTTTTGGAGGCAGCGCAGGGGCCGTCCTTGCACAGGAAAGCTCAGCTTCCAGGCAGACAGGGGAAGAGATGATCATTCAGGTACAGAACTGGGAGCTGTCTGCGAAGATGGAGGGGAATTACGCTTCGGATTCCTCCGAAATGTTGGCGCAGGGCTTCAAAGGATCCGCGGCGGGAGTGGGGCGGGGGAGATGCCTCTCCCTGGCTCGCACCCACCCCTTCCCACTCGCCTCGACCAAGTGACAGCCTGGTGCTGGCTCGGGTGATTTGGCCTTGGCTTCAGCCAAGCAGCTGATGCAGAGGAGGCCCGTGTGCAGGACTGGCAAAGTGCACACTAAAGAAGGAAGAAAATTCGGAAAGCAGCCCTGGGGAGGGTTCTCGTTCTCATAAAAAAAAACCTTTTTTTTTTTAAATTTTTAATAGTCTCAAAATCTGATCAGTCCCAGCCTTGCCCTCCACTCCCACCGACCTGCCGTGTGTTTTTTCTCTGTCGTCAAAGCATAAACTACAGAGTTACAGTCTCTAGATTTGGTGTATCGCTTCCTGCCCCCGCCTCCCCCTCCCCGCCCAGTTCTCAGTCCTCTATTGAAACACCTCGCCCAGGCGAGCGCACTGCGAGCTCACATTTCCCCCCCCTTGCTCGGAAGGTGCTACAGGAGGCAGCAGCCGGCTCCACTTCCAATGGGTGAGTTTAAAATGCTCTTCCTATTTATACTTTCCTAGCCTCCACATCCTGCTTCTTGGTCTTCTCCTCCTAAAAACCCGATTTGTATGGTGTTGCATGCGGCATGCTTGCCCAGTGGGAAAAGAGATGACTCGGATTTTCTTTGCCGTCATCGGTGCTGGTTGTACATTAAAGCTTTGAGGAGACTTTTAATCCTTACTGTAGACCATGGTTTTAAAAACATGGGCATTTCTGGGTCTGTTCATATTATTTTCCATTTTAGTAAACTCTTTTGCCCAAAGCTTCAAAGAGTTTTCTCTGATAGAATGGCGATTGTATGTTCAGGTATGTATATGCGCCCACAGACACTGCGTTTGTGTGTATATATCGACCGTATTTCAGTGGAATCCTGATTTTGTGAGCTCAGGCAGTTTGGAGAGTGAGGGAATACCCTGCCACCTGTTTGTTGTCTTTTAGCCGTGACCCTCGAACAGAAATCGCCTGTCATTCTTGTTTTGCTTTGTTATGTCTCAAGAAAGAACCATTTAGTGCGCTCCTCTCAGTCCCTGAGACCCTAACTTGTGATGTTTACCGTTTAAATCCACGGGTTAGGCTCTTGGGAGCTGCGAGCCGTGCCCCTGCATCCTGGAAATTTGGTGGAACTTTTCTCCTTTAACGCAAAAACAAAAGGAAAGAAAGTTTGTCTGAAGTGTTTGAGTGCACCTCTGAGGTTTTCATTGTTAGATGGGATCAGGTGACCAGAAAGTGGCAGCTCCTGGATGTCTGTGAAAGTAGGTATCTATTCTGTTGAAACAGCCGTGTTGCTGCTGTGTGTTTGCATGTACATTTCTGATGCCTGAGGCTTGAGGAACTCGTCTTCCCTGGTCTATTCCTTGAGAGCAACACGCAGTACTATCCGAGCGTAACAAGAACAGCTCAGTACCTGGTGCTTGACCTCAGAACATATCAGCTGAATTCCCAGCATGCCTCATGCCTGCAACTTTTAAACTCAACAGTTAATCTTCAAATTGTGCCTCGTGAAAATGGGCATGTGGACCCAGTCTCTATTCAGCGCCCACACATGTGTCATATAAGGCTAGACAGTGAGCACACAGACACAAACCAAGAGTTTGAGCTAAGGTATCGATAGGCTGAAAATTCTACCCTTGCTAGACGTACAAGAAGGATGGAATTTGTGTGGCGTTAACAAAGATTAAATTTGTATTACTCTGTGAGATTTTAAAAAAATACAAGGAGAGCTATAGCCTCCTTCCTTGGCATTGATTTTAAAATATTATGCACAGTGAGTTTAAAAGTAATAGGGACTGGAAATATATTTTTAAACATATAAAAGGAAAGAAGAGGAGATGTATTTTTAAACATATAAAAGAAAACCGCACATGAATACAAGTATCGTACCCTTTAGAAGTTATCACTGGCTGGTATTCTTCATTTAAAAACTGGAAAAAAATCGATCAGGATTTAAATTCAATCCAACAAAGCTGTTTATAAAGAAAACTGTACATTGAAAACAGTCTTCTCTTAAGGTAATTGTTAGCATTACCTAGTTTGCAGTTTTCTCAAAATTTAACTTTTTATAACAGAATGATCTCACTGATTTAGATCTATTTCATAGTTAGAAGAGAGAAGGAGTCACTTACCTTTCCTTTATTGTGAAAAAAATCCCAATATTCAATTTCATTTAAACCGTTTTAGTATTCTTGGAGCAATGTTTGTCCTCCGTTTTTGGAAAATAACTAAATCAACCCTGACTTTAAATGTTTTCTTCTTTTAAAGACTTTATGTTGGTTATAACCTCGTTTTATACATGTAGTTGAAGGTTAAGGAAACTATTCTTTTCCTGCCTTTTTTAAAGTGTTTAATTGCAGTTTTAGTCATTGACTCCAAATCGTAGTCAAGAAACCATTTTGCATCAGAAAACTGAATTGAGAACATGAATTGTACAACAATTGCATTATGCCTTTTATTGAAACCTCCTGTGTAGTTGTGATATTTAAATATTAGTTTCCAGCCTTTGATAGTCTAAATATGCTTCAAAGAATAGAGCCTTTTGATTTTCAAGTTATCTTTGGGTTTCTATACCATAGATTAATGATTTTCCCCCATCTTAGCTGAGGCGTATGTGTAGGCATTTGGAAATTATGGAAAGGCATCTGTCTAACTCCTGGATATATATTACCACTTGATTCATATCAAGTATTTGCCAAACTGCTTTTTTGCAGTCAAAACATAGCTGCATTTTATTTTATGAAAATGTATGCAGGGATCAATAAAAGCATACTAGGTGTAATTCTTCTGTGATCTTAAATGAGAGGAGCATAGTAATTTAATACAACTGATGCAGTTTATATTCCAAGGCGCTTTTTTGGTTCTGTACATGTTTTCAAGCGGATCGCCCATGTCCTGAGGTTGCTATCATACGACTGATCACACAGGCATTTAGGAACGCGTAACGACACACGAGATTTTATATTTCCACAGGGAACTGCTTCAGCGTAAGGGCAGGTTTCTCAACACCCTTCTTCCTCACCGAGCCCATCAGTGAAGTTCAGTGAAATGAATAACATAATTGGTGGCTGGTTCAATCACTACCAGTCTAGACTAGCCCAGACGCATCAATTAGAGGGGGCTGTCTTTTAAAGGGAGAGTGCCACCGAAACAAACAGGGCATTATCGATACTGATCTTTAAAAGTGCAAATCCAGCTTGGCAGATAAAAAAAAAAAAAAAAAAATAAGGCGGGGAAAGGGGGGGCGCATTGCGGGAAGAAAAGAGAAAGAAGTGAACTGGAGCTTACGGACACAGGAGGGCAGGAAGCTTGAGAGAAAAGGAGAGGATAATGAGTGAAATGCAATGCTGCATCTTCTTGCAACACACAGTTACAATTCAGGACACAGGACCCACTGGCTCACTGTCTTTTTAACTAGATTCTCCCCCACCACACACACACCTTTTTTTTTTCCTTTAAATTCCTTTTTTTGCCTCTGTTTCCAAAGAAGTGCCAGCTCAAAACCAGCGCAGTTAGAAATTTAACAGCACTGGGAAGCTTTAGTGAAAAGAAAGCCAAGCAAGACCAAGCGGCCAAAACTCCTTTTGCAACATTTTTCCCCCAAAGAAAAACACGGATGATGTTTATTTTTTGAGGCTCTAATTCCACCTTAAAAAAAAAAATCAACTGTACAAATGAACAGTACTCATTTTAAATCCAGCACCTGGGAACTAATTTTATGGGCAAGACACCTTTAGGTAAACAGCTCATGGTTTTCTGTTGAATACAGTAAAATTATTTATGAAGAATGTAACAAAAGGCTTTGGTAATTTGATGGGGTTTTTTTGGTCTCTTTTGATGGATAAAAGACAGATGATTTAGAGAGCTTAGGAACACATCAAGCCTCAGGGAAAGAAAATGTTTGATTGGTATTAATTAAAACACTGCTAATATATTCTAATAAAATCAAATTTAACATTCTAAACTAATCCGCTCGGTATGTCAAAGGAAAAGAAAAGTATTATCTTATTTGCATCTCTGCAATCCAAATGCATTTGCTCATTCAGCAGAATTAATTTTTATCACCAGCCTGTTTAATCTCCTCACAGATTTAGCCAAACTTATTCTTTCGAACTAAAAAGGATCAGGGTAGGGAACCTAGAAAGGTTTTGGCAAGACCAGCGCCTGTATTTAGTACTGGCTTTGTATTTTATGATGTTTTTTTCCCTTCGTTCGCTGTAATGGGGTGTGGAGCAAAACTAAGTCTGCAGCGAGAATGATAAATGGATAATTTTTCCTCTTTTTCTCCTACCTACGGGCTTATTTAGGAATTCCAGTGGCCAAATTATAGGAGTGGCATTTATTTACATGAGTGATGTTGGTCTGTTGATTACTATCTCATTTATTTCTAATTTCAGAATCTATTTTATTACAAATCCGTAATGGAAAAAAAAGGGGGGGGGGCTCTTAAACCAGAGACCAATTGCTTTTTCTCAATTATCTTCAACTGTAGTCCACCCGAAGACAAAGTGGGGAGGTGAATGTAAAATTTTATTCACCGAGAACTGAGATCTTTGTTTCCTTTTTAAGTCAAAATTTCTACAGAAAAATTCATACTTTCATGCGGCGAGTTTTTATGCTCTTTATTGTTCAACTCGCACAATGGATAAAATTGTCCCCAAATGACATCATAGCCAAAATGTTTCTCCTCTCATTAGTCTCCCATGACTATGATATCATATGTAAATATGGGCCTCACACAAAAAAATGCATGGGCCATAAATACTGAGGACCACATTTGTATATTTCAAAAGCGAGGAATTCTGCACTTTCTCCAGGAGATGTGAAACTACTGACTCAACTACTGAGGAGCTTGCTCCATTGCCTTTTCCAGTTCTTTGACGTAAAAGAGCAGTCGCAGTTCGGTTTCACATGTATTGTTCTATAATCCAGGCAATAAATGCTAATTAGTAATGCTCAAGGATCCGACCATTCAGAGTAATTATCATAATTTACTTCTTCCTTGTTAAAGACATTCCTTGCTGATTAAAAAAAAAAAAAATGAAATCGTCGTTTTACCATTGCACTGCAGTGGAAATACACTGGAGAGTTGTTCAAGGTACAGGACTGTCACTCCGGCTGTGCTCGAAGTCACCAGCCTGTGCCTCTTAGCTTATTCCAAATGGAATTGCAACTTGACTTCTAAAATGAAATTCATGTAAATGCATAAAAGTTTTGCATGTGCACCAGGAATGTATGATTTTATTTTACAAACCCCAGGGCTCCTTCTTCCCCGCCCACCCCCTTTCTAAAACCACTTACTGAGCAGAACAAAGGAAACTGCTAACTATAGAGGCATCATTAAGTGTGAACAGCAACAGCGTGATAAAGTATGTGATATGACAACATATTTCATTGCACAAAAGTGCAGATAATTAAATAATTCAGTACTAACCCTGACTAATTAGCAGAAAGATCTTTAAGGAGGAATCGAGAAAATGGATTCAATCAGCTTGAATAATAAGCTCCATTCTCCAAGATCACAAATACATATTTGGTTATTTGGTGATTGATTGATTGATGATTTTTACAGAGAGTTGAGGACAAAAGCCTCTTCCTCAAAATGGAGCTTGGATCTGCTGTCCTCTTTAGGACAGATTAATCATATGTTTTAGAAGAGTAGAATTGAATGTAGGGCTCTCTTTTTTCAATCAAAGGTATAATCTGCCATTCCGTTGCACATTTCTCTTTTCAGTTGATCCAAAAAACTGATCAACCCCTTAGTTTTTCATATCATTGCCTCGATATATATATATCCTCTCCCACATTTTCTAAGGAGGCTCTCGTTTGTCCCCCTCTTGCTTTATCTATCAAAGGTAATATCCCCTGTTCATTGTTCACGGGTCCTTTAAGGAAGAGCTTCAGCTCTTATATGAGGGTTGTAAGCACATTAGAGGAATAATTCCCTTTGGATACTACACAGAAGGAGCCACCTGCAAAATGTTGATGCTGTTATTGAAATCTCAAGTGGAATCAGCTTTCAAAAAATTAGATATTAGATACATCCGATATAATTTGCAATGTGTAATTATACTAATGTGCATATAGTTGCGTGTTGCTTTACATGTTGCCTACTTGAGATCCCACCCCCCACCCCCCGCCCCAGCATTTCTCATCATTGGAAATGGCTCCACAGTAGAATGTTTTTAAAGTCAGCTTTTATTTTTTTGAATTCCTTGTTAATTAATATAAGAAGAAAAGAACTCCGTGTTCTCATGCAAGAATGAATGTGTCTGACCTCGATGTTGGAAATTCACCACCACTTAAAGGGTTAGCATTGTGGATACCTGCATTATTTGTAAAATATTTGCTGCTCTTTACCTTTTTAGTCTCATCTTGACTTTGGGCAACTTGAAGTAGTGGAGAATATTAGAACAGTAAATCTTATTCATAAGAAATCCATTTCCTTTATTAGAATAATGAGATAAAATGCCTGGGAAATGCCTTTAAGCAGAGTTAATAATTTAAATTTAATCTAAGTAATCAAAATCGTAACAATAACAAACAACTTTTCTATTTTTCCTCCATTTTGCACGGTGCGGGATGAATAGCTGAAACTCTGCCTCAGGTCATTTGTGCACTAACATCACCTTCCTTTTTGGTATCTCCATACGGTGTCTCCTGGGTTGCAGACCCCCCCATCCTGAGGAGCCTGACCCCTGAAGATCTAGCTGTGAAGGAAGAACCCAGGCAGAGCAACAGCGAGCTGATTGGTCAGCCTGGCACTTGGCACTTGCTCTGTGCTCCGTAGGTGGAGATGCTCTCGATGCAAATTTGGAGAATCATTACCATCAGATCACAGAGGGACCCTGAGCACAGCGATGCAAGGGGCCCAGCTTACACTCACACACCCAGGAGACAAAAAGGATTCTGAGGGAGGCTCTTGTCGAGATGATACAAGATATTATTCATTCCGATTAAGTAGGCAGAGGCCCCAAAGAATGCCGATTTGTTAGACTTTTGACTCGTACTGGACACCTAGAATACGATGGTTGGCATTTTTGTACTATCTGTTCTTCAATATTGTTTTTGATCATGGGGTCAACATTATAAAAGAGACATTTTTGCATGAGCTCCATCTAGGCAACACCAAAGCAGTGCATAGATTGACTTTTCATCTGCTCGTGCATACGAGGACTTTGTGTTTTTAGCTCCCCAAAGGAGGGCCCACAAAAATTGAGTGAAATGTCTTTCCTTGCAACAGTAGCATTTTAGCTAACTCAGAAGTGAGTCTCATACACATGTATAAAAAGCTTAGCAGCCCACCCTCACATTCTCTGTTCGCAAAATAATAAATTCTGAAATCTGTAAGAGGTGTGCTTACCCATTTGGAATCAGTTATGACATTCTTGATCAGGGTGGAAAAATTAACAATGTTTAACACAAGTTTTAGGAAAGATAGATAGAGAACCAACATGTTCAACGTCTCCAAAGTGTTTAGTGCAGAAAGAGGGTTGTGTGGTCGTGTACCCCCTTTGATGTGCCTAACTCATTATGCATCTTCATTGTGCCAACATAATGAAGAGGCTGACAATAAAGGCTTTCGTTAATTTAAAATCCACCTGCAAAGTGTATTTCATTCATAACAACTTTTGTAGAATAAAAGAAACATTAATAAAGCTCTTCCCAAATATCCCTCTGTGTAAAATGAGTGGGGGTGGGATGATTTGGTCTCTCAGTTCTTTTACAGTGAAGAATTTTGGAAGCTTCTCTAGAGCGTAGAGGTAGGCAAACAACTTCAGGACCCTTGAATCTGGAGTCTGTTTGTACCAACAGCTGCCCTGTAAAGTTATATTTGATTCCACCTGCAGGTGCTGTGTTTACTAACATATTTTCATTGATACTAAAACAGTAAAGACTGAAGTTCATTTTCAGGAAGGGCAGAGACAGAAAAGAGGAACAGCCAAAGAACTAAAAAAGATATCCAGTGGGAGAAGGAAATTCTTGGTCTGAGATCTAAGCCCGTTTCCTTCAACATTAACATAGAAGAATCCCAGACAAGCACCTGCCTTTCTATTTTAAGACTATATTCTTCAGTCCTTCTGCCTTTATTAATTGCTTGCAATAGCCTTTTGTTTTTTGTTACTGGGTTTGATATTCTTTGAGTTTCGTATCCCCCTTTCCACTTGATGCATTTGGATCATGTTAACATCGCCTTCAAAAGCCTGCAGCAGTCACATTAACATACCTCGCTTCCCGAATTAAATCTTATCATGTGCAAAACCTCTTGAAAATTACCCTGCCCATTTTCTCAAACCACTCGGAATGCATAACCTCTTCTTGAATTAAGCAAGTCTGCTCTTCCGGGTTTCCAGGTCTTTGAAGATGCTCAGGCCCAGGCTTTCCTGTCTGCACGCTTGCCTCTCCACCTCGTCAACATTTCAAAAGCCTTTCTATTCTTTCTCTCTGTCTCTTGCTCCCTCCTCCTCCGTTCTTTTTCTGTCTCTCCTCTTCTTCCCCACCCTCCCTGGATCCTCCCTTTCTCCCTCCCTCTTCCTTCTTCCTTCTCTCCTTCCCTCCCTTTTGTTTTTCCGTTCATTCTCTCAGTGGGCACCATTTGTCATGCTATGAGCCAGGCACTGGAAATAGACACAGACAAGGAACTGATACCGATTTCTAACCATTCTCCTGACTTAATTCACTTCTGCATTGCCAAGCCCTTATGTATCCACACTTGCTTTATTTTGCCTTTAGTCTTTAGATTTGACTGTGTCCTTAATGTTCTCTGTACTTCTGTTGTCTTCCTCCGTGTCCTGTTTCAGTATGTTGCCTGTTGGATGAATCTGAAGCTTTTCTGACGGAGCATTTTCTCCCAGAGCCATGAGCAGGGTGCCCTCACACACAAGCAGTGATCTTGCTTGACTGAGTCTTGACCGTGGTGAACAGTGAGGACAAGCTCCATTTTTCTCGTGATGCAGCATTTCACTTCTCGTTAGAAACAGCCTGGCCCCCAGAGCATCATTACATTTATTTATTTGTATGCAAGAGTCAATGTGATAACTTTCTGTGACATGTTCTGTTATTTTTTTAGTTGTGTTGACGTTCCTTTCAGCCGATCCTATAGTCCCCCCTCCTCAAGAATGTCTCCCCAGTGACAGGACACAGACCGCAGAGACCGCTGTACTGGTGGACGCTCAAGCCAACTGTGAAGTTGAAACAAAGGAATCAGGAATCGGTCACCTGAAGATACCTCTTCTGCTAAGCGACACACCCACATGATGCAGTTCAGCCATTAGACTCTCAGAGCAAGAGGCAGTCTTTGCAGGAAACAGGAACACTTAAGAATGGCTTCTAGATTTCTGACTTCCCTTCCTCGTGTGTATTCCTCTGTTTGTATTTCAATCCTGTGTGACATTCATCTTTAAGAAGAATTGTTTTCTAACGTGAATATGCTTATCAACACACCAATTTTTAAAACAGAAAATTGCACACACGTGCTAGTGTTTTAAGGAACAAAATTCATGCTGTGAATTTGAGCCACGTCCAGGGTTTGACCTTAAGAGTGACTTAAAGAATAGGATATAAAGTTATTTTGAAACGGCAGAGTGGTCGGGGTAATCCAAAGGATAAAATAGCGGTGGTATCTCAGAATGCAGCGTAGGAAGACACCATCCCACGACACCAACCAGCCAACCATCCTTTCTGTCAAGCAAGCTAAGTTCTGCCTCTGCGTGGTTTAAATCTAGTTAGGCAGAGGTACATACACTCTTGACAAGACGAGTAACAAATCAAGTCAATGGACAATAAAAGTAAAACCAAACCAAGACAAAAGATACATGGACAAGGAGCTCAGAGGCGGTCACATTAAGCTGGGCAAACTGGTCTGTTTAGGAAAGAAAGTTCCCAAAGGAGGGGATGAATCTTAAAGGATGTTAAAGATTTAGGAAGGAGAAAATTGAGTCCTTTAGATGGATGTGGTGCTGTGAGCTGAGTCTGGAAAGACTCTACACGGTAATTTGAGGGCGTTATGAATACACACGTCTAGTTGCGTTCACCCCAGACGTTCAGTGCCAGTGTGCACGTATGTACATACGTGACAAAGACTTCGTGTACACATTGTCCCTCTCCCACTTCCGGTGTCACCTGGAATGATAATCGTATTTCTTCCATTAAAGCAAGTGTGAATGATTGGTGATACCATGAGGATTTGTGATTTTTCTCTTGGCCTAATAACAATGGATATTTATCGAGTTCTCACTCCGTGTTGAGCATTTTATACATTAACTCTCTGAAGTCTCGCAACAGTCCTGCAGAATAGGTATTAATATTATTATCATCCCCATTTTACACTGAGAAAATGGAGGTTTAATGAGATTAAGTAACTTGCCAAACGGCCACATCCAGGTGTCACAGTCAGAATTGTGATTGCAAAGCTCAAGATCTAAAGCACTAAGTCAAAATATTACTCCTAATGTCACAGTATCACCTCTTCTCTAGTCCTTGAGATTTTTCTGTGGTAAACAGACAACAATTTAATTATCTTCTCAAGTTTTTCAGTTTTCTGGTTATGTTGCACTGGAGTGATGGATTGTATTTTCATGACAGAAATTGAAAAAAAAATTGGGATTTATCACCATTTTAGGCTTTTTTTTTTTTTGTGGGTGTCCAGCCCTTGATGGGACTATTCATTTTGGTTAGCACGAAATCTCAGTTTCTTGCGAATGGAAATAGGAGGTGAGGAGAGCCTAAGCGTCATCTATACAACGTCCTTTTCTACAGGTGTTGTCAATCCGTGAACTTAGAGTGACTTACAGAAGTGCCCACATTTGCGTGTAGCAGAGCTAGGTCCAGAAACCATGCCCTCGGAGGCTCCTAAGTAAACAACTGCATCCTGCCTAAAAGAAGTGTGAGCTTGAATTTGATCAATGACAACATTCCATCTGGGTGATCGGGGCATGGCACTCAGTAGATTGCTTCAATTTTGCACCTCTTTGTCTTCTCAACGCAGCGTGGGAAAGAGCTAGCTCTGAGCTGACATCTTTAGATCCAGGAATTGTCAGTGGTCCATCCACAGCGAACATGTAATGGCCCAAGTTGTGTGTGCAGTGTCTTCAGTGATACTGAGTTATTTGGAATTCTCGGTTCACCTAAACAAATCGTCTTCTAATGAGTATTTTCTGAACCAGTTTTATGCACAGTGGATATCTGTTAGAGGTTCCACATCAAGATTTGAATACGACTGTTTCACTAGTCTGTTATGCTTTTGAAAATATCAGTGGTTATTTGCTGTTTTAACCTTCACTTATCCAGGCAACTAACTCAAGAATACTTCAGCCATAAAAAGCTGGAATTGAGGAAACCTCACTCCTCTTTACCAGCCCCTTCGCCTTCAGTTGGCATTTAGTGATGCCAAATAAAGTGGTCTGCTGGAGAAATGCAATTTTGCCTCGAGTCTGTTAAGCTGTGTTTACTTAAGGGCAAGCATCTAGATGTTTGAAAGTACCTGAATATTTGAGTGTTGTAAATTTCCACTTAGATATCTGGCCTTGTCACACTTGGACCTCCTGGTGGCTCAGGTCATCCTATTTGCAAAATGATCACTGGCCATACGTCACACAGTTCTCATTAAGTAAGTTCATAGAGTTTTTTAAGACTAGCCAAGCACAAAATGTGACTTTGTTGACATTTTTTGAGACTTTGTCATATGTCCCCTGAACCCCCAATAAAAGCACTGTTGCATCAACTGTGAACTTGTGTTGATTTCTTGGAAGAGTATGCTCTCATAATCTGTCTTCTCTAGTGTGTATCACAGCTAGTGTCAGGATCATTAAGGAGCAAATCTAATATGATGGGAAAATCTAAGTTTAGAGGCAGTTTCTAAATGGTCCCATGTGGCCTTTCAATAAGTGGCACAGTCACCTACCCAAGTTGGAAACCAAGGTGTGATCCCTTTTCTCTTTCCACCTATCATGGCCATTAAGGTAAATCTTTATTTTTCCTTCTTTCTTTTTTTATTTCTTATTTTTTTAATTTATTTTACTTTATTTTTTGTCTTTTTAGGGCCACACCCGTGGCATATGGAAGTTCCCAGGCTAGGCGTTGAATTGGAGCTGGAGCTACCACTGCTGGCCTACACCACAGCCACACCAACATCAGATCCCAGCTGCATCTGCGACCTACACCACAGCTCACGGCAATGCCAGTTCCTTAACCCACTGAGTGAGGGCAGGGATCGAACCTGCCTCCTCGTGGATACTAGTCAGATTCATTTCCAAGAGCCACGACCGGAACTCTGTTCTTTCTGTTTTTATTTTTATTCCCAGAGCATGTGGAAGTTCCCAGGCCAGGAGCTGAACCCATGCCACAACAGCAACCTGTGACCACTGCGGTGACAACACCAGATCCTTAGCACACCAAGCCACAAGGGAACTCCTCCTCCTTTCTGTTTCTACATGTGTCTCCTCCTCTCCATCCTCTATGCAACTCTCTTAAGACAGTTCTCATTTCTCACCTGGCCTCCAGCTTTTCCCTTCCTCGCTGCCCAGTGGCACTCAGGGAAATCTCTAAACCACAAATATGATTATATCCTTCCACGCTTTCACACTTACAGCTGGCTTCTCATTGCCTTTTAAATATTATCACACCTAGAGCCCTTCCTACCCTGGCACCTGGCCACAGCATTCCTCTCTGGACTCATCAAGTACCACTGCTTTTGTGGGTTCTTGCCATTCCCTAACATCTTTTTGTCTTCCAGGTTTTCTCACACATCACACCGTCCAGACTCCATCTCTCATCTTTCAGGTCTCATCCTAGAAGTCATTTCCTCTTGGAAGCCTTCACCTTGACCATCCACTGCCCCAAGACCAGCTTCTTAACCTAGATACTTTCATAACATTCTTACTAACCTCGTACTAGCGCGTATCAGCCAGATTATGAGAATTTATATGCCAGTCTCCTCCATTTGAACATAAGATTCTAGAGCTAACTTTTTCCATAGGGTGATTGTTCAGCACATGTGGCTACTTCAGTTTAAATTAATTAAGTAAAGTTAAAAATTCAGTTTTTCAGATGTACTGGCTATATCTCAAGGGTTCAATGGCCATATTGTCTAGTGGCCACCATGTTGAACAGCACAGGTGTAGAACAATCCCGTTGTTGATAAAGTTCTATTGGACAATACTGTCCGCAAGATAAGTACTGTGTTTTATCATGCCATCCCCTAGACTTGCAGCTTTCTTATCTCAAGTTTGTCATCTGAACCATAGAGTGAGCAAAGAAAAAAATCATTTCAGTGACTATTTTTTCAATTCTCCCAACGGTGATATATAAATGAAATTTTATGTGTAGGAAGGAAGTTAATTCATTACATGGAAATATGTCCAAGCTATTACAGTTTGATTCCAGCATCAAACCCTAATTGAAAGAGTCTACAATAGCTTATCACAGTGTTTGGCACAGTTTAAATACTTTATAGATATCTGCCGAATGAATGAATGACACATCTGGATACTCAGATGTTGTGTTTTATTTAGTTTCGCCCAGATGTGTGGAGTCACGTAGGAAGCGTCTTCAGATCCACAAGAGTCTCTTCTCTAGAGATACGGAGATGCTTTCCTTACAGCCATCCCAAGGTTAGCTGAATTGTGTCAGTGCAGTAGGATTGCCCTTTGTTTTAATTTCCTTCCTTGTTTTCATTGGCAAACAAAAGTGGAGGATTGAGCTCTTGTTCAGTAAATAAGATCAAAGTGAAAATGACCAAACTAGATACCAGATTTGATAAACTCTATTTTTTTTAGGGATTGGCCAAAGTTCACTGAAAAATGTTGATGATTTGCTGAGCACATAATATACATATACTAGACACTTTGTTAGGTCGTGAAGATAGAGGAGGGATCAAGATGGACACAGTTCTTGAGTTCATAGGGAAACAACGTTAATAGCATTATGTCAGGTCCTCTCAACCTTAACCTTGGCTGCACCTATCACCACCTGGCGGGCTTAAAAAATGTTGATACCTGGGTCCTTCCTCAAAAGACTCTTTTAATTGGTATGGGATGTGGTCTGGGAATTGGGATTGTTTTAAAGCTCCCTGCATTGTTGGGAATGGCCAATAACGTTGGAAAAATTCCCCTTATGGGGAAACAATCTCAGAGTGAACTCAGAGATCAGGAGCTCTTGGTATTGATAATTGATAGAACCAAAAACAGACCCTTTCAAATCATCTAACATCATATTCTCATTTTACTTTTTATTCCTCAGAATATAAGCCCATATTTAAGAGTCACTGAGTTGTCCAGGTCAAACAGCCAGTTCGTGACTCAGACAAGACCTGACCCCAGGTTTCTGACTCTTAACACAACATTCTTTTTGCTACACTAAGCTGTCTCTGGGAAATGGAAACTATAATTATCTTCAAATCAAGAGATAACCAGCATCCACTGTGGTCATAATTTTCTTTAAGCAATAATTAAATTTGGACCAATTTTAATACCATGTACTCAAAATCTTCTGTTAATCAGATGTATCACAGATTCATTTTGTTAGACTGTGACCTATTTTTTGAAAAAATGTACTAGAGGCGTTCCCGTCATGGCTCAGTGGTTAACGGATCCGACTAGGAACCATGAGGTTGCAGGTTCGATCCCTGGCCTCGCTTGTTGGGTTAAGGATCGGGCGTTGCCGTGAGCTGTGGTATAGTTTGCAGATGCGGCTCAGATCCTGCGTTGCTGTGGCTGTGGCGTAGGCTGGAGGCTACGGGTCCGATTAGACCCCTAGCCTGGGACCCTCCATATGCCGCGAGTGCGGACCTAGAAAAGGCAAAAATACAAAAAAAAAAAAGAAAAGAAAAACGTACTATATATAAAATATAATGACTCTCTGTATCTCTTTCCATATATATATATATATATATATATATATATATATATATATATATAGTTTCCTAGGATCCCTAATCACACACAGATTTAAAAATCAGTCTACATATGTTAAACTCCACATACAGGTAAGTGCTGCCAGTCTTTCCCTATGAGAAAAGTTGACTTTGAAAAATAACTGCTATTTTTAAAAAGGTTATTCCTCTCAGCTACCATGACCCCCCCCCCATTTTTAGATTCTACTCATAGATCAAGAGAATCCAAGGGCCGTGAGTTGCCTGTCCACTCTTTGTCCACATAAGATCACATAGTAAAAATGTCCCTTTCCATTTTTTTTAAGGCATCAGAATAAAACTGGTGCCCACATACTTCCTTCGAAACACATTTCAGTGTTTGAGAGCCTACACAGTTGGGAAATTCTGTTTTATTTCGATCCCAAATCCCTCACGCTGTAGTTTAATCCCATTTTCTCTTGTTCCCTGTGGAGAGAAAGAACAGCTGGTCTTCATTCTCTCTAAACTCAATCCCTTCAAGTCCTTAAAGACACCTACCTCCCAGCCTTCTCTTCTCTGGAATAAATAATAACAGTTCCCATCAGGAAAATTTTTCCCTTGGATTGTGCATGCTCACTGCCAGCCATATCACATATATTCATCCTCGTCACATAAGGTTCATAAGTAAAACAAGCCAAGGCCAAGAGCAAAAACAAGCAAATGTACCATTGTTTTCATGAATGAAGTTACAGATCCAATAATAGACACTGAATACATAGCTGTGAATGGTAACCTTCCAATAATTATGTGCCAAAATTATCATAATTTCTTTTAGAAAGTATTGGCAATCTGTTGCTTTTGGAGAGGGGAATTAAAAATTCAGTGATTAGGGTTCCATTTCCTGTACGCAGTCTCTCCCCACGCCCTGCAATGGAATATTCCATTCAGCATTCCACAGCAGGAGCCACCATTGCTTTGACAAAAATAGATACAGTATTGGAACATTCAGTCAATGGAGTAATCCAATTGTCTGAACATTCTTTTCTGCTTTATCATTTACATTTTAATAAATTCCAGAATATGTCAAGCTGTATCAAGTTGTACCAAGTGTAGCAAATAGCATGCAGTTACCAGATGCAAAGAGGAAATCATACGTGCAAATCTTGCCATGCATCCGCATTTGGTTTGTATATATTTTTAGGTTCCTGCATTTTAAACAGGGATACTCTTAAAAATATAAAGTGTCTATTTAGCAAAATCTTTGCTATTATCAACATTCTGTTTAGTATAGTCAGTTTTCATAAAGGAAGCAGTGGGGAGGGGCTGCTCTATTTAATTGATCTAGGAATGCTAGCATCTGCTATCCCCAAGGATGACAACATATAGCCAGCAAAATGTGGAATGTTAAATTATCATTTTATGCCTTTTTCTTTGCCAGATTTCTGCCTATCCACTCAGGAGGCTCAGATCGTCACATTTTCAAGTCATTTGACATACCAGGATGCCAAAATTCCAGGCAAACCGGTTCTGAAAAATATTTTTTGTGTGTGTGTGATTATTGTGATTATTATTAGCCTATATGCATAACTTACCCCATGCATATATTGACTGCCAACTGTTTTAACACTTGAGAGATTTGTCATCCTGGTTTGACAAAATCCACTGCACTTTTACAATGTGTCAGTGTTTTAATGTTTTTAATGGTGGAGTAAGTCTCAGCATATTGGCACAGGCGGGGGGGGGGGTCTCTCGGTGGTAGGTATATGCCTAGAGAGAAGGGCTCTTCAAGGTTGAAACTATTCAGATTAGTCTCTGCTAGTAAATATCACATGGAGCTTGAGGCTAAATGTAGCTCTGCTTATATCCTTTGTATCTAATCACCTACATTATTTAAGTTAGCCCATCAGAAAACTCTCACTTTAGACTTCTTTCCAAAAGACCAGGATTATTTCCTGACATCAGATGTATCTGATTACCGTTACGCTTATGATAGACTTAAGGACTAAAAAGAACAATTTGTCTTTTGCTGATGCTTAGGGCAGTGTAAATGCATACCACAGAGACTGTGTACAGCCTACCACTATCTCTACGTGGGGTCAAGCATTGTGCTGAGGAAAGTGATACCATAGCTTACAACAGCGGGATGGAGAAAACCAAAATGAACTGGCATTGCCACACACGAGTGAGATCACCAGCATTTTTTGATTCCCAGTTTTCTCCTGCTCTGCCCATAGTGTGATAACTGATAAATTTAATGGAAAAGTGTACCCTACCCAACAGTAAAATGATCACTATATCTTGAAGACCTCTAAAGAAGGGTCCTTTACAACTTCCCCTTTCACTTAGAATATGATCAAACAGTTGCTCTCATAAAGTATGGCCATGATTTTAGAATAATGGATTATGAATTTGCGTGGCCTTCAATGAAATTGAATTAATCAACTAATGATCTCAGTCGAGATTAGGGAGAATTTTAGAAGGAATGTTAGATAGTGAAGGTCCAAAGGCACAGTCAAAAGTTTAATTTTGTGAATCAAACTTCTGTGTTCTAGATCTAACATTATTAATAACTATTTCATTTAAAATTTCTGGAGTTAGCTCTCCTGTAAAATTAGACGCATGGTAGTTGGTGTGTCGTTACTTCAGAAAGACATCAAAACTAAATATGATAAAATGTTTTAAGAAGTTTCGTACTGCTCTTAATAGTCTCTCCTGTTCTTTAGTCTTTGACATTTCAATTGTAATGTGTCTTGGTGTGGGTCTCTTTAGGGTCAACTTATTGGGACCTCTCTTGACTTCCTGAATCTGGGTGTCTATAGACTTCCTCAGGTTAGGGAAATTCTCAGCCATTATTTTTTCAACAAGACTTGTGCCCCTTTCTTTCTCTCGTTTCATTCTGGGACTCCTATAATCCAAATGTTAGTCCATTTCAAGTTGTCCATTTGATATTGTCCCATAAGTCCCTTGAGCTCTCTTCACTTTTTAAATTCTTTTTTTTTTTTCTTTTTGCTGCTCTGATTGGGTGAGTTCCACTGCTTTATCTCCTAGTTGTATGGTCCTTTATTCTGCTTTGTCTACTCAGTTTTGAATCCCTCTAGTGTATTTTTCTACTTAATTATTGTATCTTTCAGCTCTGTAACGTCTATTTGCTACTCTTTTCTATTTTCGTCTCTTTGTGGAAGTTTTCACTAGGTCCATCCATTCTTCTCCCCAGTTCAGTGGGCATATTTATAACCAATCAGAATTACTTATAATTCTTCATCAGGTAAATTGCTTATCTCCATTTTATTAATTTCTTTCTGATGTTTTATCTTGTTCTTTTATTTGGAACATAGTCCTCTGTTTCTTCGTTTTTCTTGGCATTTTGTGTGGGTTTCCATCAGATGAAACAACCACCTCTCCTCTCCTTGAATAGGAGGTGAACCTTGTTACCACCTCTCCTAGTCTTGGAGGAGTGGCCTTGAATAGCAGGTGAACCTTGTTATTCAGCCCTGCCCCAGCTCTGTCAGCTCTCAAATCTTTGTGTTTGTCTATTATACTTTAATAGCTCCGAGCAGTTGAGGATATGCCACAACCTATCAGTGTCCCTAAGGGGAGAATCTCAGCACCCCGATCTGGCTGGAAGCCAGACCCTCATATATCAGCTTTTTAAAGTATGCAAATATATACAGTCCTGTAAGATCACAGGTATAATTCCTACTGGCCAGTGATTCGGTGGTGTCTCCTAGGGAGCAGTCACAAAAATTAAGACTCCAGACACGTTTCTAGGCATACCTTGGCGATATTGTAGGTTGGTTCCAGACTACTGCAATAAAGCAGATATTATGATAAAGTAAGTCACATGGATTTTTTTTTTTAGCTTTTCAGTATATATAAAATTTGTGTTTGCACTCTGCTGTAGTCTATTAGATATGCCATGTCATTATGTCTAAAAAATATATATATATCAATTAAAAGATAATATGGTTGGAAAAACTTGCTCACCTCAGGGTTGCCACAGATCTTCAATCTGTAAAAGACACAGAATCTGTGAAGTGCAATAAAGCAAAGATTAATAACAACAAGGTGTGCCTGTGTAAGCCCTTTTCTGGGAGATGCCAGTCAGCTAGAGCAAGGCAGAGAGGCAGCGCACCAAGATGATGTCCACAGCCTATGTCCCTTGAGGTCTTTGAGAACAGCTTTGTGTCCGCTAGAAATGTGCCAAACTTCTAGTCTGCCCTTCAGAAGCCCAAGGACAAGCCAAGAGGCCTCTTTCACAGAAGGCCTTGAGGGTGTGCCTCGGTCTGTCTGCACAGTGCCCTGGGTGTGGCAGCCTGCTGAGAACCATCTCTCCAAGTGCCACAGTCCTGTGGGACACAGAATTGCAAGTCCCGCTGGCCGCTAGGGCCAGCTGATCAAGATTACATGTCATTCATTGGCTTTTAACTATCCAAGTTAGTAGAGAAGAGCAGGGAAGCAGATGTTATTTTAAAAATTAACATAGTTTTACAGATTTAAAAAAATTATCTTTTATTTAAGTATAGTTGTTTACAATGTTGCATTAATGTCCACTGTAGAGCAAAGTGATTCAGATATATATATATATATATATATATATATATATATATATATATTTTTATCATATGCTTTTCTATTACGGTTTATCACAAGATATTGAATGTAGTTCCCTGTGCTATACAGTAGGACCTTGTTTATGCATTCTATATATGGTAATGTGCTTCCGCTAACCCTAAATCCCCACTCTACCCCTTTCCCATCCCTTTCCCTGTGGTCTGTTCTCTTATCTCTGTGAGTCTGTTTCATAGATAAGCTCTTTTTTGTTGTTTTGGTTTGTTTTTGCTTTTTAGGGCTGCACCCTCAGCATATGGAAGTTCCTAGGCTAGCGATAGAATCGGCGAATTGGAGCTGCAGCTGCCAGCCTACGCCACAGCCATAGCAACATGGCAACACCGGATCTTTAACCCATTGAGCAAGGCCAGAGATCGAACCCACAACCTCATTGATACTAGTTGGTTTCATTTCCACTGTGCCACAAAGGGAATTCCCTGTAGATAAGTTCTTTTGTGTTATATTTTAGATTACACATATAAGTGATATCATATATTTGTCTTTCTCTTTCTGCCTTACTTGGCTTAGTATGATAATCTACAGGTTTATCTATATAGTTGCAAATGGCGTTATTTCAACAAAATGCATGGTTATTTGCTGCAGCCAAATTTCTTCTTGAATTCCAAATGTGTAGACTTTTAACGACAAAGTATCCGTAGTGATCATCTAGTTTATATTTTGCTTGAATTTTCTTTCCTGGCCTGTAATGGACCACTTCACTAATCAGCAGTTCCATCTTTGGACAGCTCAGATAGTCTGAATACCTTTTCCTCATATCCAGTCAGGAGAAGCTTATCCATCATTCCCGTGTTTACCCTTGGATCATACAATGGAGGTCTCATCTCCTCTGCTTATCAGTCCTGCAGATACTTAAAAGAAGAAGCCTTATTCCTTCCAGAGTCTTCTTTTCTCTAGGCTATACACATGTAGCCCCTCCAAGCACTCTTCCTGTGGCGTTATTTCAAAAATCTTGATTATTCCTGTCAGTCTCCACACTTCAGTTTGCCTGTCTGCCTTTTCAAACATTCTACTCAGAGTTGAATGCCATCTTCTTGATGTGGATTGGTAACTGGAGAGCAGAATGTAACAATCACGTTAAAAACTGCTTCGTAAGTACTGGATTTCTATGAATAAACCCTCATATTAATCTTCTTGGCAACATTTAGCTGTGTTGACTCATTTGGTCTTACTATCTATTAAAATACTCATCTATTTTGTACACGCACCCGTCAGACTCCATATCCCTTATCCTTAGATTCAGCCCATCATCCTCTCTCCCAATATCATTTCTGATCCTAATTAAGATATTTGACACATCAGATACTTCTCTGAGTCATCTTATTCATGTATTTGACTCAAACTTTCCTAAAAGAGATCATAAGAAGTCTTGTCAAGTGACTTGCTGAAGTCAAAATCCCAAATGTCATTCCCCAAAACTCTCAGGCTAATGACTGCCAAAGAAAGAAGTGAGGTTAATCTGGTATGTTTTGTCGTTGTTGTTGGTTCAGTTTGGTCTCATACTTACATTAGGTTTTGTTTTTGTTTTGTCATATCAACAACTGACACTGGGAAACAGCCATCTAGTTGAATGATGAGTGGGAAGGAAAAGCTGGTTTAGGATCAGTAGTTTGCTCCAGGTAGCAAATGGGAACATTTCATTTGTGAAGAACTGAGACCACTACCGCATATGTCGATGTTTGAAATCACTAATTTTCCTCTCTCCTGCTCTCTTTGCCTTTTTTTTTTTTTAATGTAGAGCCGCACCTGCGGCATATGGAGGTTCCCAGGCTAGGGGTCTAACAGGAGCTGTAGCCGCCGGCCTTCGCCACAGCCACAGCAACGCGGGATCCGAGCCGCATCTGCAGCCTACACCACAGCTCACAGCAACGCCGGATCCTTAACCCACTGAGGAAGGCCAGGGATCGAACCCGCAACCTCATGGTTCTTAGTCGGATTCGTTAACCACTGAGCCACGAAGGGAACTCCATCTCTCCTGCTCTCTTTGGGTTGATAAATAACCTCCTTTAAAAAGGAAATCTAGAATAAGGGGAGTTGGAAATCTTTTGTTCACAGTATATAAAGATATTAATATATCAATACATCTTTGGACTTAACTCTCCCACAATATTAAATGGAAGTAAATATGATTTAAAAAAAAAACAACTTTGATTCTTCAGTGTGGTAACAGTTGTCTGTAGAGGAGATGGAGTTATATAAGGTGAGTATGGTCTGGTATCTATTCAAGGGGTTTAGTTACCAAAGTGCCAAGAGATACTCATAATAAGGCATTTGAACTCAATTGAAATTGTTAAAATGAATTGAAATTCATGATAAAGCAGCTTCACAGTCTGGCCCCAGAGGACAGAATTCATAGCAAGGCTCCAGTGTACTGTGTTATCTGATGGTAATGTTATCCAGAAACATTGAAAGTCCTCTTTTTATTCTTTCTCTTACTCCTTCTGTGCCGACACTGGGTAATTTTTTCTCTGCACTTCAGTTTCTTTGGCTCTTTCCTTCGTTCTTTCCTTCCTTCCTTCCTTGTTCCTTCTTTCCTTCTCCCTTCCTTTCTTTCCTTCTTTCCTTCCTCTCCTTCTCCTCTCCCTCTCTTTTTCTCTCTTTCCATTTTTCTTGGTATTTCTTCTCTTTTTCTATACTGATTTTATTTCCACTAAATATGAATTATTTAAGAGTCATTGCTACTTGAGTCTGAGTGTACATCTGCTTTATTTCTCATGCTACTACTGCCTTCTCCAGACTTCATCTTTGGAGAAACCAATGTTAAAATTTCATCTGGGGATAAAACTCTATGTCATTATCAGGGTTCTAAACTTCCCGTGAATGGGAAAAAAAGGAAAACAATGGAGCCCTTCCTGAATCTTTTCTGTGTTGAGTCCCCCTTCCCCCGCCCCCAGTTACTTTCTCACTTTTTCCTGTAGCTTTCTGGTTTCTTGGATAGTGGTAAGAGTCAACATTTAAGGACACACTGATCCCCCCTTTTTTTTTTCCTGTTACCACTACTCATTTTCATTCCTCTTGTGACCACCACTCCTATTCTCTAAGTGGTTCCTAAACGGCAGTGTGCCTCAGAGTCATCTTGGAGAAATGTTGCACCATAAACTGCTGTCCCACCCCCAGAGCTTCTGACTCAGCAGGTCTGGGGAAGACCTTTGCTCTTCTATTAGCTTCTCAGGTGACGGCACTACTGCCAGTCCTGGGACCATACTTTGAGAACCATCGCTCCAATTCTAAACCGTTTTATTCTCTTTGGATCATTTTGTCAAGGAGATAAATAATACTGCTTCCTTTAATCTTCCTTAGTAACACATATTTCCAGAACTTTTAATCATCAGGGTGGCTCTTCTTTGAACTGCTTCCAAATCCATATTTTGCTGGAAGGCTCGAACTGGATACAAGATAATTGTTTATTCTGACATAATAAAAATAACAGTCCCTTATATTTCTATGATATATGTCTCCTAAAGGGTTAGAGTGGTACTTCCTTATCTTTTATCTTATTTGTCTACCTAGTATCTATGTGATAATATCTCATTTTGGTAAGAGACAGAATTGAAGGAAGAGATACTGGGCAATTACCATGAAGATATGCAGGAAAAGACTTGAACTTAGCTTTTCTGACTCTTAGTTCACAGTTCTATTTGTATTCTTGAAGGATTTATTTAATTTCTAAAATTCAAAGTCAAGTTCAGCTCATTCAGTCGGATGAAATGCTCTGATCTATTAATGTACTGTCAAAACGTTAGAAGACTGATTAATTTTAGTAAGTGTTGTCATTGGCTGTTCTGACACAAAATAGTCCTACTTTAAAGAACTGCACTCAGAAATATATAAATTTAAAACTCTTTATTTCTCTGTTCACAAATAATGGCTTTTAACTAGGATCCCCGCCTTTGGCTTTCAATTCAGCAAGCATATTAATGCTGGCATAGTTTGGCCTCCAGTTTTTCCTGCCGTGGTAAACTAGATTTCTACCTGGTTCTACAAGCTGGTTTTGCCATTGTTTTATTTTTAAAATCTTACTGTTATACACAATAATTAGAAATTTCTACATTTTTCATTTACCTGGTTTTATGTCTTACATGTTTCCAAAAACACAAGTGAGAAAGAGAGATTAAAGGGAAAGCAGTTTCTCAACGTACGAATTTTATTATTTATATACATTATCTCCAAGTTTTTTAGCTCTTAAGTCTCACAGTCCTCTCTCTGCTCTTCTTATATCCTGTTCTGCCCTCCCATCATGATGAAGAAAATGAAGAGTCTGACAGCTTATGAAACAATAAAGCTGGATTAGATGGCTTTTTAAGGGTCCTATTGTTTGCCCCTAAACCATTGTTGCAAAAGTGAAAGCCTCCAACTGTTCGACGGACACACAAATTGCCATCAGCAAGGTATTAGAGGGAATCTCATTTATTACCACCAAGGAAATAAATAACACCAATGGACTGAGTGTCTTTCATCCCAATTAGACTAACCAAATCAATTCAGATCATTAGAATACATTATATCCAATTATATATAAATCTGCCTCGTAAATAGCCACTTACCTTCTTGCCCAGAGCAATGTAATGCTTTATGCTATACCAACAGTTAAAAAAAATTATAGAATCGATGGGCAAAATATTTTAATGGGTTGTTACATATTTTGTACTGAATTCATTTAATAAACATTAATTGAGGACTTACTATATCGTGGGAATACCAAGATGAATAATACATGATGCTGGTCCTCAAAGTGCTCACCTAGTAAGAGGAAATAGACATGTAAAGAAATGATTGCCCTTCTCTGCCTCTAGACTGCATTCAGTCCCAGGAAAATCAATGGTGTGAGTTTCTACCTGATTTCGGCATGGGGAAAAAAAAGAGGAAAGAGACCAATGAAAATATCTAGAGAAAACTAAAAGATGAGAATTGGCATAATGGTTCATATTCAACACCTTCCAAGAAAGATCTCCTCTAGTAAATGCAGGTTTTAGGTTAAGCAAAAGATAAGGGGGAAAGTGAGCGTGTGTAGGAGTGGTGAACATTGTATGCTAAAGTCTATAGAAATAGCTTTTTTTGTTGTTTTGGGTTTTTTTTGTTTTTCATTTTTTTTTATAGTTGATTTATAATGTTCTGTCAATTTCTGCCATACAGCAAAGTGATCCGGTCATATATATACACATATACATACATTCTTTTTCTCATATTATCCTCCATCATGTTCCATCACCAGTCACTAGATACAGTTTCCTGAGCTATACAGCAGGATCTCGTTGCTTATCCACTCCAAATGGCAATAGCTTGCATGGCTTTTGGATTACCTGGGATGTTGTGAGTCCGTTCCATCTGTTCTTATGGTTAATTAAGTACATTAAAAACATTTCCAGGGGAGTCGCTAGCAACGGGTAAACCTGTTCATTCTTTGAATTGTGTCTCTATTCCTAAAACAGTCCATTTACCTAGGTAACAATATGCTTTTTCCTTTATGTATCAGGACGGTTTGACTGACCCACAGTTAGCTCAACACATGTGTCAAAGATGTTCGTGGATCCACCTACACCTTCTTTAAGCAATGGTCCCATCGCCTTTAAACAATGACCTCTGCTTCCGGGATGTAGGCTAGACTATCTGAGGTCCAGGGTGGAAAAGTACTTGTGGAATAGACACTAAAACTGGTTTATTTGTGGATTGAATTTGTAATCTCGTAAATATGAAGTCCAAACCAGCTGATTGTAGAGCCATGTAAGGAGCAAAGTTATCTTCTGGGTTTTATTTATTTATTTTTTTCTCTTATGTTTTTGTCTGCATGGACAGCATATGGCCAGGGATCGAATCCGAGCCATGCAGCACCAGGTCCTTAAGCCACTGCATCACATGGGAAATCTGGGTTGTGATTTTTTAATATCTGCTTTTCAAAGGCACAATCCTAACACAACCCATTGAGATGAAATACTGGTTTCACCTAGGCCTTCTTTGGAACCTGGAAAGAGGTTCTGCAATCTGTGGGTGTCAAGTCCATTATATGTTCAACCAAAGGACCCTAGAAAGAAAACGACAACCCTCTTAGAAATGGTGCTGAGAAAAATTTTGGAAGTGGTTTTCGAACCCTGAAAGAGAGTCATAAAAAAGCACTTTTTCCCAAAGTCACTCCTTCTTGCCTTTTTTAAACATAGCATGTTTCCATCTTCAGCCCACTCATCTGTCTTGCATTCCCCAAGACTTTTGTGGCAGTGGTTATAGTGCTATTATTAACTAGTAACCATGAGTAAGTAATTCAACTTTTCAACTGATTTTTGTGGTCACTGTTTATAAAGTTCCATTAAAAGAACTTTTTAGGTTTTGTTATTGGGCTCTGAAAACTTGCATTTCTGTGTGACCAGGTTGGCATCAAGGCATTGCTGAGTTTTGATTGGCCAATTTGCTTATGGTCTGACTGCCAGTCAGTCATGACCATTCACAAAAGCCTGGGATGAGGTCATCACGCTTGCAGGGGGGGAAGGCATGCACGTTTTTTATTTTGTTTGTAGCTTATAAATCACTTTTTTTTTTTTTTGCATTTGGCAAAATACGTGACCATATAAGTTCCACAAATACAAAAGCAAACGCTCCAAGTATGTGCATCTTTTTATTTTTATTGTATAACTAATGCAAGTATCCCCTCTATGAAGACAGTAACTTTGTGTTAGGCCAGGAGCTGTTTTGGGGGAGCCAAAAGGTGCTTATACAGTTGAGACCCTGCCTGAGCCTCCCTGGTAAAGCTGGATGGAATTTTCTCCAGCATTCTCACAAGCAGCAGTGCCTGTGCTCAACCCTTTGCTCTGTCATGTGTTTCTTCCCTTTAGGGTCTCAGGCTCAGGTTTCAGTGCTTATTAGAAAATAACTGATAGATTAATGCTTCTTTGAGGTATTATTTAATAAGGCAGGCTCCTCCCACGTGTATTAGTGCTTTAATAAAGGAACCTTGAACACTGAAAAGACTTCACATCTCTGAGAAGAATTCTCCCGTGATAGACTTTTCTGACACATTGTTGGGTCAGCAGAGCTGGAAAATTCATTTAGTCCACACGGGGCGGGGATGGGGTAGAGTGGTGCGCAGAAAATATGCTACCTTTTTGTTGCATCTGTGATATTTCCATTCTGCATCCTAAAAAGTTCACTGTGGATATTGAAGAGTGAATGCGGTGTCTCAGAGTTCTTGATGTATCCTCTCCTGCTTTTTCAGTTCTTGGGAGTTTTGACCCCTGCCATGGACGTTAGAAGTCATCTAAACAGCTCCACCTGTCTTCTCCCACTTTTCCAAGTGTAACCTTTAGCCGTCCCATTTGTTCTCATAAGTTCAACTGGAAGGCTGTTTACAAATAGGTAACCAGCCAGAGCCAGAGGCACAGAGAGACCGACTCTAGTCCATTGCATTTAATCCCATGGACTCTCCACTCTTCTTTGCTTCTTTGCTTTCCATGCATCTAACAGAGTGATAACATTACATTCAGTCGGGACCTAGACAGAGACACGTGTGTTCTTATGAAGGGCTAAGTTAGGTTCCCTTAGTCAGAATCCTTTCCTTAAATTCTGAATGGAAAACATTTAACCGTAAGCAAAATGTTTTTAGGTTAAAGGTTCGTGAGATTTATTTGAGATGATCAGGATGGAGAGTGATGCTTTACTCATCATTTCCTCCTTTTTGCCTTGTGTTTATTTCTCTGCTTATTCGGCTTTATTATTTATTCACAGAGCTATTTTTCCCCCTCGCAGCCTTATCCCTCTCCTCTTTTATCGTGTTTTCTGGACCATCCTCTTTACTGTCTGCCTACTTTGTTTTCAACATACACTCAAAATTATTGGCACTGATGCTAGACCACTTGTCATCCTCACACAGTCCTGGAAACATCTGATTGCAGGGTAGAGATGCCTTTAAATGGCCATTCTATTCAACACCCTGCTGTCAAGTCACTGCTCTGCCCTTGATCAACTGCTATCATCATTCAAATCTCAATAGAAACATCAATTCCTCAAGGAAGCCCCCCCCGACCTCCACCCAATGAGATCCTGTTTCTTTGTTTGTGTTCTCATAACTTGCTGTAATGTTTCTTTATACCATTAATGGCTTATAATTATATATTTAGGCACTGATTTGATAAATGTATGACCTTTCTACAGAACTGTGAGCTCCGGAGCAGAGTGATATGTGCGTTTCACTCACCACAGCATCCCTACCTCCTTGTTCAGTGCCTAGCTTGAAAGAGGTATTGATAAATGTTAATTCACAGTTATTATTACCACAAGCATCAAGCTCTGTGATCAGCCTTGTTTTATTATAAAACAAAACCTGGCTACAGGTAAGGGGTTTGTAGGTTTACCTACTTTTTCCTTCACCCAGTCAATAATTTAACATAGCTGTCAAACAAAAGACGACAAAATACGTATTGCTTGTCTACTAGGCTTAAGCCCCTTTTCAAGCAAAGGGGAGAAAAGGAAGGTACAAAAACGATTCTAATACAAAGTAGAGTCTGGTGGAAAGCTTCGGAGCACATACAGCCTGGAGAACTGGGGCCAGCTCCACGGAGGAAGTTGCCTTTTCTGAGACTATGAGGTTCCTAATAATTTGGACAAGTAGAGATGGAAGGGACTGAATTTTAGACGGAGAGAGGGTGGTGAGGCCAGAAGTTTCTGTCTCTATCCCTTGAACACCCTGCACCTGGATAGGAAGCAGCCAGTATCTCAGGGACCTTGAAAGTGGACACTCAGGGAAGGGCTCAGAAGAGCTGGGATGCTCATCTCAGGAGTTGAGAGTGTTATCCTAGGCTCATCTCAGGAGTTGAGAGTGTTATCCTAGGCCATACCGAGTGACTGAAGGCCTGTGAGCATGAGCATCTCATCTGAATGGTGCGTTTGGAAGATTCATTTGGCTTCACCGTGTCTCGGGGTTAGGTTGGCCATCCCGCCGATCCTGACGGCTCCCATCTCTGATGCTCCTATTCCTGTTCCTGAGTCTTAGTCCCTGAACTCTAACCTCTGCTGCCCTGGCCTGGGATCAGCTGCTAAACTCCCTTGATACTGGTTGCCTACAGTTTGAAACTCTGCTTATCATCCGTGTGGTCCGTCCTTAATACACGCACTCCTCATGACATCTCTTTTGAGGCACATCTCAAGTAGTCTTCTTACTTCTACTTTCAGATGATGAAACTGAGACTTGTAAGTGGCAGAGCTGACTTCCAGCCCGAGGTCTCCTGATCCTGGATCCAGAGCTCTTTTCTGTCATAAATTCGTAGCTTCTCTTAACTAATAAAAAGAATGAGTAGAAATCAAACCACAATAGTTATAATTTAGTGAGTACTTTCTATGTGTGGTCCCAGTTCTAGGTGCTTTCATGGGTGTTGAATCATTTAATGACCACAAAAACTTGTGTGAGGTAGGTACTCTTGTTCTTTTTATAAGTGAAAAAGCCACAATAAGAGAATTTAAGGAACGTGCATGTCACAAAACCACAAAGTAGAACAGTCTGGGTAGAAACCCAGACAGCCCCACTCTTGAGCCCGTGTTTTACTGCTGAGCTACTGCAGCCTAAGTTAGGGGACGTAAATGGATGAGAGCACCTGTTCATTGTCCCACATACAGCAGGTGCTCAAGGAATATGGCCCAAATGTCGGTTCACTCTGTACTCTCAGTGAATGTGAAGTGCACCCCACTTGTCCTGTGCCACCAGGTCTGTGGGCTCTGGCTTGGTCTCCAGATGCTCACACACAGGTGGTCATCCTGAGATTTAATAGCTCAACTGCCGTGTGTTTATGTTTGACTCCTTATCTGCTGCCAACCCCAGGGGTCTCTGTTCACTTTCCCTGCTCTTCCCTCTTCCAGTGAATTAGAAATGGCATTTGCTCTTCTAAAAGACATGCTCTTTGGAAGAGGTCCAGCCAGCTTCTGTCTGAGGAATGAACCTCGTAGGAACCTACAGGTTCCTCTGTTCACATTGTACAGGCTTCCAAAGGTGACCAGAAAATACCGTTTGCAATGGCTAGTAGTTCATTTAAAAATTCAACAGAGGGCTCCTACTCTATAGCCCAGGGAGCTGTATCCAATCTCTTGGGTTAGAACATGATGAAGATAAGATGAGAAAAAGTGTATATATATATATATATATATATGTATGTATGTATGATTGGGTCATTTTGCTGTATGGCACAAATTGATACAATGTTGTAAATCAACTATACTTGAATAATAAAATTTGCTATTGGAGTTCTCATCCTGGCACAGCGGAAATGAATCCGACTAGGAACCATGAGGTTGTGGGTTCTATCCCCAGCCTTGCTCCGTGGATTAAAGATCTGGCGTTGCTATGGCTGTGGCATAGGCTGGCAGCTGAAGCTCTGATTTGACCCCTAGCCTGGGAACCTCCATATGTGGAGGGTGTGGCCCTAAAAAGCAAAAAAAAAAAAAAAAAAAAACACCACCCTGTTTTTTTTTTTTTTTTTAAAAAAAAGGAGTTTCCGTCGTGGCTCAGTGGTTAACAAAAATAATCCAATGAGGTTGCAGGTTCGATCCCGGGTCTCACTCAGTGGGTTAAGGATCCGGTGTTGCCATGAGCTGTGGTGTAGGTTGCAGACGTGGCTCGATTCCGCGTTGCTGTAGCTGTGGTGTAGGCTGGCGGCTACAGCTCAGATTAGACCCCAAGGCTGGAAACCTCCATATGCTGCAAGTGCGGCCCTAGAAAAGGCAAAAAGACCAAAAAAAATTGCTATTATTCAAAAGGTATATTACTTTTTGAGACATACTATGTCATGCCAGGAACTATGCATTTTCACATACATATTAATTAGCCACAACAATTATAGGAAGAATCATCATCTCATATTATAGATAAGGAATCAGTCTTAGACAAGTAAAGATGCCCATAGCTGGAACTAGTGAGTGGTAGACTTACATGGGTGTGTAAGAGCTCACAATCCAGCAAGAAAAACAGATAACTGTGTAAATAACATCAAGTGTGATAAACACTCTGATGGAGAAAATGCAATCAATATGTCCTTTCTTTGTATTCCATAGTGGCAAAACATGCAAGCCTTAAACTAAAAAAAAAAAAAAAAAAATATATATATATATATATATATATATATATTTACACACACACACACACACACACACACACACACCTTTCAATAAAACCATTATTCCTTTCCCTCAAATCTTTATAATTTATCTTTCTAAATTACTAGGGAGTTTATTTAAACAACTGAGGGTACTAACGGTATGTAAAGCACCATGGTATCTACTGTTAGAAATTCTAAAAATATGAACAAATGTGGTCTCAGGACAATAGAAGCTAAAATAGAACTGGCAATCATTGTGGGCAACATGGATGCTAGAAAATTCTAGGGAAAGCTCATAAAGAGAATCGGTCTCAGAACACTGAGTTCCCTTCGCATGAGCCGTCAGGGACAGGCGGCTGGCATGGGACGGTGCTCGGGCATGGCCTGGGCGGGCCGTGGGCCCTGAGAGGAGTTGCACCCTGGTCTTGTTTACAACCTGTCTGAGGCTTCTTGAGATCGGCCCAGCCAGATGGACTCTTCCTCTCACATATCAGACCTGATCTTTTCAAATAAAACAGTACAAAGCACATTAAAAGCTTTGATCAGCTGTTTACTTTGCATTTGTGTGTGTTGCGGGAAAGGGGGACAAAGGAAGGATTTATGAGGCCTTGCTGTGGGTGGCCAGTGCAACCACCGGGCAAGTGCGAGAAGCACCGGGAGTGCTGGGAGCTGACGCTTTGGATGTGTCAGCCGTTGGACACTCTGAGGCTGCAGCTGGATTCCCTGAAGCTGCTCCGTGAGTCTCCTGCATGTCAGTCTTCTCTTCCATGAGTTGGGGCTGGGAGTGGGTGCCCTTAGCATGAGGGCAGGTCGGAGGCAGACACCTTCTTAGGGTTCTCCGGGAAAGAAGTTTCTCGACATCTCTGGGTGACACCACCTTACTTTTTGGGGAGCATTTGAACTCTCGAAGGAGTTCACAAAATTTATATGCCCTAAATCCTTACATCCTCTGAAACAGGTTGTTATATATTCTCTTTCTCTCACATACACACACACACCAGACATTTCTACTATACAGATTAGAACACTAAAGGGATTTTTTTATAATGATTCAATGAATTTTATTATATTTATAGTTGTACAATCATCATCACAACCTAATTTTAGAATATTTCCATCCCAAACCCGGAGTCCACCCCTCCCTCTCCTCCACCTGTCCTGAAAACGGAAGGTTTTGATTACAGGAAGGATGAATGTTTAACTAACCCCTACTATATACCAGAAACTCTCAACAGATGATTTTTTGAGAAGATTAATGAAGCCCCATGAAGTAGCTAAGACTTACCCATTCTGGAGATGAAAAATCCTGAAGCTTAGAGAAGTTAAAAACTCACTGACTCATTCCCAATAGATACTGGTGCTTATTATCATATCATCAAATGGGTGGAACAGAGTTTCGAACTTGAGGCCATTGATTCCAAGGCCTGATGGTATGTCCCCTCTTGTGTGAGCCGAGCCAGCCTGACTTTGCTCAGGGTTCTTTGGCTCCACCAATACCCCAGAGGGGTGATTGCTCTCAGAAAATTGCAGAGGGGTGATTGCTGTCAGAAAATCCTCCTTTATGTCTTTTTTTTTTTTTCTATTTGTGTTTGGGAGGGACAGAAAATATCTAACTAGAAAGCTTCCCTAAATATTTCTTGAGATCAGTAAATAAAAGGAAATTATGCGAGCAGAATATATATATATATAGTGTTCCAAAGGAGAATTCAGGAATCTTCTGTGTAGGAATGAGAAGAGAGCAAAAGAACTGCAGCTTTCTTTAGCTCAACAGAAGAGCAACTATGATTACTCAGTAACTACGGTGGATGGAGTACATGGAATCCCAGAGTGTGAATGCAGAATTGTCCTCTTATTTCTTGGCTCCGGTCACCTTTCTGCCCTTGCTCTCCCCACTAATTCAGTCCCTGGAAAAAAACTGTTGCGCATAGCCCTGGGTCTCTGGATAGCTCAGGGATGGGCACTAGAGAGGAAAGGAATTTCAAAATTCCAGTACAAACACAGTACATAAAGCTTCATAAATTGCAGTGTCTCCTGGAAGGAAAGCTCCTTTTGAAACAAAGCAAAACAAAACAAAAAAGCGGTTATTCCTAGATTTCAAAAACAAATGAGGCACTTTGAAAAATAAAGATAAAGCATGATTGTTGCATGTTTATCAACATAGAATTTTAAAATATCTAGTCGGGGTGTGTGTGTGTGTGTGTGTGTGTGTGTGTGAGTCTGTGTGTATGAGAGAGACAGAGACTAGTACTGTAATTTTAATTGCTTGTAATCTAACTTGCCTTTTTGTTCCTTTTTTCTTTCTTTCTTTTCTTTTTTTTTGTATCAGTTAATCTGTTGGTTACATTTTCAGCTTTTCTTTGCTTCTGGTTTCATTTTCAGATGAAAAAATGCTAGGCACACAGTGCTGCTGTCTGGTTGCCATGGCGACCACAGCCTATTATCCTGCCTTGTCATTCATCAAGAAAGAATTGCACTTGACAGAGGGAGAGGAAAATGCCTGCAGTCTGCAGCATAGGAGGAAAAAAAGGTTTTCTTTTCTTCGATGTATGTAAAAGGTCTTTAATGTCGTTTAGTTACATGTTTTATTTAGCATTATTTATTACTTGCAACGACAATAATTGATACCTGTAAAAATACATCCCCTCCCCCAAAGTATTTAACTTGCAATTTGTTCATTTGCCTTCTTTTCCCATTTCAAACCTATACCTAGCATTGCACCCCCCACCCCCCACCACTACAAACACTGCTTCCACTCCAGTAACAGAAACAGTCCAAAGATTATATTTGCTGCAAAGAATAATCATTAGAAAAGGAAGCTAAATGAACCACTTCTTCTTCCTAAAATTCTGTTTTATAATCAACAGTTCTCTTGTTCTGCTATTCCAAAAACTAATTAGTGTGACATATAATCAATCAATAATTGAATATAACTTTTCATGAAATGACTTCTTCAAGTGTTCAATGCCTATGAAATATAGTGTTAGCGGAATAATACAGAAGTACGGGCGATCTTTCCATTAGGTAATTGAATATAATGTCATGATTGCTCTTTACAAATTTGGATCCATCCCAAACCCATTGTTGTTCAAAGGCAGGGAAATGTAATTACTTGTTATTTGACTATTCCTCATCACGGCCATTTGAATTAACCCAAATCATTTCCAAAAATAAATGGTCTAATAAATTTTGTATATTTAAACACTTAGGCTTATTTATTATTTTTTAAGTCTGATATTTTCCACCTCATTATGTAACTCTGAAAATATCTGTAGCTGGTGGACCATTTTGGACAACTTTGCTCTGCCAATTGCTTTGCTCTTCGTGCATTCCTTGACTGCCTCCTTAACGTGGAGAAAGTAATTATAAAATGGGTGCTATTTTTAAGCCGAGATCTTCTGAGCTTGGTTTTTAAATATTTGCTTGATCTTTTGTCTCGGGGTCCAGAGAGAAGCTGGACAATAGTGATACTTCATACTGAGTTGGTAAAATACCAGCATTTGGCATAACCTATGTTTGTTTCAAGTAAGCCATCCTGCCTTGAGAATAAATGGGCAGCCAGGGTGAGGGATAATGAACTTCTAAAGTTCAAGTTCTGTACTGTCTGAAGACAACGTCCCTACTAGAGGTCAAACATCACCAATACTCACGGAGACACTGAAATCGTATTTCTACTTTGTAAGTGAAACAGAGAGTTTGGACAAGTATCTGGTCAGTTTTGGTTTTGAGAGGGTTCAGATTCTAACCTTCCCACCACTTCCTTAATTATCTGGATAATTTTGGCAAGAGGAGGTTTGGGGGCAGAGAGGGATAATTCTAAAGGAATTAAATAATTACAGCTGTCAGGAACTCTGTCCTGGATTTTAAATATTGCTACATAATAATTCAAAATCTCTTGATTTTCATCGGATCTCAGATAAGTTCCATTTCACGCATACTTGCCAGGTTCCTTTTTAGCCCCTGGGCATGTAAAAATTTGGAAACTATGGAAGGTTTTTCTTTAATCTTGACATTGGGGAGAGCAAAAGGAAACAACGAAAAGGAGAAAAGACATACTGAGTTTAGAGTTGTGGCTATTTCCTATTGGTTCTAAACTTTTACTTTAATATTGCAGCAACACCACTGTTCATTTCCTGTTAAACTTCAAGCCTACCTTTTGATTTTCCAATGTCCCTTAGGCTAATGTTTTCACTGAAGAATGAAATGAACAGGCAGAAACAATTAAGCGAGCCGATACAGTGAGAAGAAACACGGTACTGCAGTTTCACAGAAATGGACATGTATGAAGGAATTCTGCTTGGAATTTGATCCTACGGCAGCAAAGCTTTTGCTGCCTGTCATTTTTCTTTTGCCCACTGCCAGTGCACACCACTTCCCCTTTATGGGGGGAAAAAGATCTAGGCATACAAAAGAACGCCTAAGTACTCACAGGCATGGGAGATATTTTCTCTGCCTGTTACTAGTACAGGATAATCTCCAAGGGAGAAAAAAAAAATCCATCTAGATATTCTAAACTGCAAATGTCTTCCAAAGCCTGTTAAATGTTCACATATGTCTTTATGAAATTTGTAATATGGATTGTTTATACACTCTTGATTAAGGGCATGAACATCATTAAAAAGGATCAAGTCAGTTTAAAGATGGAAAATCATAAAATCAGATAAAACCGTAACCTATAAGAAAAAGTATGCATTGAAAAAAAGCTTAATAGTCTATGACTTTGTATATAAAAAGATAAATCAACAGCCACAAGTGAGCTGTTAAAGAGCCTTCTAAGTTCTATCAGGAATTAACAAGGAAATAATTAACTCCACCCCAAACAAATCTGCCATCACATGTTTATAGCATTTTTGTCACTCTATGAAAGCTCTATCTTCTTTTTTAGTACTGAACTGGGAGATTTTACATGGCAGGAGTTTGGCATTCCTATTTTGGGATTTACTTTGTTGAAACAGAACTGAGCCATATGCTGTAATACATAAGAGACTAGGTACAATTTAGCAAGGTAAGTGTGCTGACAATGAGGTAACATTGATACGTTTTGGAAGATTCTATGTTGTTATCTGACATAAGACCTGTAGGGCACGTTCGAGGTTGGTTCCTATTTAAATCCAAACTTTATTTCTAAGGTCGCATGCAATGAGAAACTGCCTTGTGAAGGGATCAGAATACCAAAAACATGCAGAGTTTAAACCTTGTGGCGCTTCTGTGTAAGGTAAAACAGTTCCTCGGTAATGAATCTGGGAGATGGGAGGCTTCCCTAAGATTATACTGAGCGGAAGGCAGGGTTTTGCTTTTTATTGAATCCATCCCTTAGTATTTTCCCAATAAAACACCTCTCATAAACCAGGGACTTTGTATTTTTGTTGTTGTTATGTGGATTAAAAAAAAAAAAAATACCAGTATAATAGCTTTACTCTGTAGCAGTGAAGATTTAAAGACAGCTGCTAGTAAACATAAAACCAGCTATATAATGGCATTACAATGGATTTTTTATTTGAGATTCCAGGATGGGGTAAATTTGTTACCCTAACAAATGGCTGGTTATGTGGAAATTGACTTCACATAACAGAGAACATTTCCCTAGAAAAGAAAGCAATTTATACTGGTTAAAACACCAAACAACGACACACTTCCTCTTCTTTGTTACTTATAAAAAACCTACAGGGACAACAAAACCCCCACCTATGTGGTGTCTAGACAATGTGAACTCTCTAGTAAACCATTCTTCTTCCAGATTCTGGTCCTGGAGCAGTCACAAAAGCACAAATGAGTGTTCAGGTATCCGTACAAGTCATAAGTGGAATAAGACATCTTCTTAATCTTATCTATGGTTACCTGTCACTAGTGTTATTCAGACTAAGCAAATTGAGATCACCTGACCTTCTTGCTTATCTTTGTAGCACAAGAATAGGTAAATCTAAAAGATTCATGATATATTGACGTTTTGCAACACTATATTATTTATCAGATTATAGCATTGTATCTGTTAAAGGTCAAAATGACCTTACAAGAAAGAAAGAAAGAAAAACACTATCAGCAGTGGCAGTAGAGAAAGTGTAATTAGATACATGTAAGAATTTAAGGAGAGGGATATCACCAAATTTTAAAACAGGTCACCCCTACAATTTGGGATTCTCTTTTACTGAGGGTTCGTAGCAGCCTCTTCCAAAGACATGTCCTTCTAAAACCTGTGAATTTACACAAAGGCGCTTTGCAGATGTAACTCAGCTAAGGAGCTCAACAGGAGATCATCCTGGGCACATGTGGCTCTGCCTCCAGTGGCAGGTCCACTTCCTTGTAAGAGAAAAGGAGAGAATGTACGTAGAGACACACCAAGGGGAAGGTCATGTGAAGTCAGAGGCAGAGGTTGGAGCCTACAAGGCAAGGAATGCCAAGGATGGCAGCAGCCAGGAGAAACGAGGAGACAGACAGGACAGGAATTCTCCGTCAGATCTGCCAGAAGGAGGCCACTCAGGTTCTGACTTCTGGTCTCCAGCGCCATGAAGCATACCCCTCTGTTGTTCTCTGTCATTACGTTTGTGGTGATTTGCTGCAATAGCTCTAGGAAACCAATACAATTTGGCAAAATGAAACAGAACTCAACAGGTGGAGCAAAAACAGGACATATTAGCACACGGAATTCGAGGGAGAATCGAACAACCAAGCTGTTAGAAGGTTGTGTGAAACTGAACCTCAGAAACAACCAAAATCCAGGGTCCACATTCTACCGGAACTCCCCATCTTTCCTCTCGGCACCCTTGTCTCGCACCAACTGGCTTTCATCACTTGGCCGGAAACATTGCCGCTAACATCTCCTGAATTTTCCTTTATGGTTTTAATCATCTCAGACAGACTAATTCTCTTTCATATTTCCAAATCCCTTGGAAGGATTCTACTTTCCTAATTTGGGTCATGCCTGTCCCTGAGCTAATCAGCCCCAGCTGCTGCCCAGATCTTATCAAATATATGGCAGTTTCTGAGGAAACTGTGTGAACAGGTGGAAGTGCCAGCACCCAGGTGTCCATCACGTGGGATCTTTTCTTATCTGCCTGGGATCCCATAGCCACTTTTCTTGAACACCACAGTGTGGTATTGGCAAAGACATTCATTCTGTGGATAAGATCTGGAGGTGAATCCACCCTAGAGGTGTGATGTTAGCGAGTCACTGGACCTTTCTGAGCTTCTTAATCTTCTTTCGAAAATTGAGGGTGGATTCCCCATCCCTTAGAAGGACCTCAGTCATCTGTGCTAATGATGATAACAGAAGAATAAAACTTGAATGGGCCTTAAAGATAGACAAGGTCAATCACTTCACTTCTGGAGCTAAGATTTCAGAAGCAAAGTTGGTAAGAAAACCAGGGCAAGAATTTAGGTTACTTAACTACCAGATTAGTGCTCCTTTGTTATTTTATAAGATCTGTCCCCATCCCTGTGGATATGAAATAAGGTCTTCTCTGAAAGGTGTCATTCAACTACGTAAAAAGTGTCTCTCTTAGAACAGACACAGATATTAGGCTTTAGATTAGACAGTAACATTGGGGTAAAGAGGTCAAAGAAGAAGGTGTGAAGAAGTGGGTCGGGAGCTAAGATGGGAGGGACCCAGCCTTGTTGCTTACAAAATTGTGTCTGCCCTGGAGCTTATAGAATGTAATTATTTTGAGACAGCTTTCACAAAAGAGAGAAAAAAGCCCCGGTAGGATCAGAACCCTCTAATTTTAAAGCCATATTGTTTATATCCCTCTACCCCTGTGTTTGTTTTCCTTTTGCCACCCCTTGTTATATAATGCAAACATTTTGAAAGGGCCTGCTTGCCTCAGTTTTGCAATGAGGAAATCAAGAGAAAGGTTTTGCTTTCTTTGGGCCAAGGCTGGACCAGAACAAGAACCACTACCAATAAATATGTCTAGTGATTACAGTTCAGCTCAGTTTTTAAGTTTATAACCATTTAATGCTCATGCCTTTGTTTCAAAGTTTTTATAAGATCAACTGCATTTTCACTTTGCTCTGGACCAGAAAGATATACTCCACTTTCTTCAGGGTATTATAATCATAGCCAAGGATACCGAGACATGCAGCACCATATGTTCACATTCACACATACACCTTGTGGTATGTAAAGTTCACAGAAAACGGTATGCTTTTTTAAGGCCCTATTCTATAAGAAATACTGCTTAAAATGACTACTCTGAGCATAAGAATATTACCTGCCTTTGTTAGTAAGTGGTACTTTTTTTTTTTTTACATAACTATCTGTAGGAATGTTTCAGATTTTTCTGTAACATAAACTTTATAAATATAGTGGAAGAATTGCTTGAAAATGGTAGAACATACGCCTTGGTGGGAAGACTTACTTAGTTCATACACAGTTAGTTTAAAGGTTATTATATATCCAATAATTTAGGAATGATTCACCCTGTGAACATGATCATTAAATTCTACCCCCCTCACTAAGTGTTGACAAATATTAACCAAGCAGTTTTGTCGCTTCTTGATCCAGTATGAAACCTAGTCAGCGGTCACCAGTCATCTCGTCCTCACTGTCCCTTGCCGTCCTCGCCCTGTGACAGTCTGTGCTGAAATGGCCCCCTTGTTAGAGCATTTCTGGTAAGTTTCAGCCCTTGGCTCTGCAATTTCTCAATGCTCAGATTTTGTAGCTATAAAGCCACAATCTTTTCCTGTCTAAGGAATTTACTTTCTTCCAGTGGCCTTTGCAAAATGTGTGCCATTTTACTTTTGCCAAAGAATGGCTTCTCTGTGTATGTGTGCAGCTCTGATGCCTGTCTCTGCAGACTTCTGCAACGCTCTGCGGTAGAAGAAGGGAGTTCTAGATGTCCAGTCAATCACTCATCCATTCAACTCATTCAGCAGGTACTTACTGAGTCCCTGCTGTGTTCCGTGTGATACTTTAGGTGCTTGGGATGTAGTAGTACACAAAACAGGCAAAACTAGTTGGCCTTCATAGTGCTTATGTTTTAATGGGTAACATAAACCAAAAAAGCCCCAATAAGTGTAATAAGCTATGGGGGCAGGAATAGAATGAAAGTAATCGGAAGTGGTAACAGAAACAAGGGTGCAGACTAAAATTTTACTTATTTTTTCCCATTACTTAATGAATTTTATTATGATTATACGTGTACAAAAATCATCACAACTCAATTTTATAGCATTTCCATCCCAAACCCTCAGTGCATCCCCCCACCCCCAAACTTGTCTCATTTGGAAACCATAAGTTTTCCAAAATCTATGAGTCAGTATCTGTTCTGCAAAGAAGTTCATTGTGTCCTTTTTTTTTTAGTTTCCACATGTAAGTGGTAGCATTTGATGTTGGTGTCTCATTGTCTGACTGGTTTCACTTCACATGATAATTTCTAGGTCCATCCATGTTGCTATAGTTTATTCCATTCCTTTTAATGGCTGAGTAATATTCCATTGTGTACATATACCACATCTTCCCTATCCATTCTTCTGTCGATGTAGACTGAAATTTTACATAGGCTGAATAAAAGTGATGTCACTGACACAACTTCTGAGCAAAAACAATAGGTACAAGAAGGACTTAAATATGTGAATACATGGAATAAGAGTATTCCAGGCAGATGAAACAGTCATTGCAAAAGCACAAAAGAGAGTGAGTACTTTGCTGGCGGTGGTAAGAACTGTAATGCCCCCAGAGGTATTAAGAGGGCCATATCCTAATACATGGAACCTATGAATTTGTTACCTAACATGGCAAAATGAACTTTTCAGATGTGATTAAATGAAGGATCTTGAGATGGGGAGAGCTTCCAAGTGGATCTAGTATAATCACAAGCATTCTTATAAGTGAAAGAAGGAAATAGGAAAATCAGAGAAGAAAACGTGTGATAGAAGGCAAAGGCTGAAGTGATGTGACTGCTGGTTTTGAAGATGGAAAGATGTCATGAGTGAAGGAATCAGGGAAGCATCTAGAAGCTGGAAAAGGTAAGGAAATGGGCTGTTCCCTAGAGTTTCCAGAAGTCATGCCTATACCTTGATTTTAGCTCATTGAGACCCATTTTGGACTTAGGATTTTAGAAATTCAAGATAATAAGTGTGTGTTAAGCCACTAATTTTGTGTTAGTTCATTAGTTAGGAATTAACAATTTTTAGAATCTAACAAACTAATTCAAGAATAGTATGTTCATTCATTTATTCAGATGATTTGAAGATGATATTATTTTGTGCATCTAATACATATCTGTCACTGAGTGAGGAATGGAGAGTCAAATTTAAAACACACAACTCTTACCCTGAAAACTGTGATCTCAGAGCAATGATAAATTATTCCTACAAAAAGTGGCAAAAACTATGATAAAGCTAGGCCCTCAGTGCTTTGAAAACACACGGGAGTGACATTTAATCAGACTGAAAAGGGAATAATAGCCAGTAAGACTTCCCCGAAGAAGTGATTTTTAACTAACATTTAAACAATCAGCAGGATTTAATCTGGTAAAGGTGGGGAAAGAGAACATTATAAACATAAGTACAGTTGAATTTAGAAAGCCATAAGAGTACATGTCACATCTAGAGGACTGAGTAGTTTGCTATTTACTGAGATGTAAAATGAAATGCATGAGAAACCAAGGACCAACATGCTCCTAAGGTGTAGACTTTAAACAAACAAATGTGTGTTATTATTAATTTAATGTTATTATTCTTTCATTGAAGTATCGTTCACCCAACAGGAATTTTAGGTGTACAGTTTAACTGGATTTGATCCTTTAATTTACCTGTACGACCCATACCCCAACAAGAGAGAGTCAGTTCTGTTACCATGCTGAATTATGCATGCCTAATAATCAACACTGCCATGCAAAATCATGCAATGAACATCACCTCATAAGTCTTATGCAAAAAATTCAGCTGGGGTAAAACATTCAAACACTTTGTCAGTGACACATAAAAATAAATCAGAATCTCATAAAAATAGTAGTGTGGTTTTACTCATGTTAGATGATTGAGAAGTTCATAAATACTGTAATAAATACGGCCCTTTCCTTTAAAAAAAGACCTGAAGTCTGCCTTTGGAATTGGGCAGTAGAAGGTTTGCAGTCTGTGAGTTATTATGAAGTGAATGAAGGAGGGTTACCTGAAATGAGACGGAAATATCTAACACCAGATGTGGATTTGTGGCTCATGCTACAGGTGATAAACTGCGGTAGGTAGTATATGCTCAAGGTGAGTTCCTTTTTTGTGAGATTTGTGTTTACCTATGCAGCTCAGTTTAGCTAGATGCAGTTTTCTGGATTCACTTAGTGTTTCTTACGGACAGAATCGCACATAAGCAAATAAAAAATCCACATCACGCTCAAATTTTTCCCTAATGTATCAGTTGCACTGGAACAAATTCACATTTTCAAAACAAATATTAGAGTAGAACTAACTGTATAGAACATTTCCATCACTGCCAAAAGATCCCTCATACTTCTGCCTAATCAATTGCCAACTCCCATTCCCAGAGGCAAACGCTGTTCTGATTTCTATTAGTTTAGCCCCGTCTAGAACTTCATATACATGGAATCATGCAATCTGTACTATTGGGGCCTGGCTTCTTTCACTCATGTCTTTGAGATGCATTCATGTTGTTGTTTTCACTGGCAGTTCATTTTTTGTATGGCTGAGTAGTAACTCCTTAGATGGATATACAGTGATTTGTGTATCCATTTTCCAGTGGTGTTTATTATGGTTGTTACGAGCTTTTGGCTATCATGTATAAAGCTGCTATGAGTATTTTGTACATATCTGTTTGTGTACACATGTTTTTCTTTCTCTGGGGTAAATAAATAGAAGTGGAATTGCAGAGTCATAGGGCACATGTATGTTTAATTTTGTGAAAAGTGGTCAAACTAATTTCAAAAGTAGCTATACTATTTTATACCTCTGTCATAGTGTATAAAAGTTTTATTTGCTCCACATCCTCAGCAGCATTTGATGTGGTTAGTCTTCTAGCCATTCTACCAGGTGAATAATGGTTTATTGTGACTTAAATGTGCATTTCCCTGATGCAAATTTCCCTAATGATATTGAGCATTTTTTTCAAGTGCCAACTTATGGGGTTTTTTTTGTATAATTCAATTTATTGGTCATTTGTATTATTATTATTGAGCTGAAGAAGTTATTTATATATTATGAAAACAAGTCTTTAGTCATGTATGTGTGACAGGATTATGATATGACACATAGATAGATATAGATAGATATTTAAATTGACCAACTTAACAATGTATTTTTAAATATATTTAGTACTTTCTGAGTTGTAACTAAGAAATATTTATTTATTCCCCCAATCATTAATATATTCTTCTAGGTTTTCTTTCAGAAGATTTAGAATTGTAGTTGTGGTTTTTTTTGGGTTTAGGTCTATAATCAATCTCAAATTAATTTTTGCATATGGTATGAAGTAGAGGTTTCAATTTCCATCCTTCTCCATGGAGATAGCCAGTATTTTAGCTCTATTTGTTGAAAATGATTTTCCTTTTCATTACATTACTTTAGCACCTTGTTAAAAATTAATAGACCCTGTAAGTATGGTTCTATTTTCTGCAATTAACTTTGTTCCATTAATCTATTTCTTAATATTTGTAACAATACCACACTCTTAATTTCTGTAGCTTCTTAATAGATATTAAAATCAGGTACTGTGAGTCCTACAGCTGTGTTATACTTTTCAAAATTATTATGGCTATTCTAAGTCCTTGCATTTTCAAATACATTTTAGAATCAATTTAATTTCTATTTTTTTAAAAACCTGCTGAATTTTTAACATTGAGATCATGTGATCTACAGGTCAGCTTAAGAACATAGAGCTTAACAGCATTAAGCCTTCTAATCCATGAATATGGTATATTTCTCCATTTATCTAGTCTTTTGAAATTTATCTCAACTATTTTGTAATTTCTAATGTGTAATTCTTGAAATTTTTGTTATATTATACACAAACATTTCAGGTTTTGATGATACTGTAAATGGTATGTTTATAGTTCATTTTTAATTTTTATGACTAATATGTAAAAATACAATTAACTTTTGTGTATATAAATTAAATTCTGTGATAATACTAAATTCATTTATGAGCTCTAGTGGGGGTTTTGATTGCTGTTTTGGGTTTTTCTTTTTTCTTTTTCTTTTTGGTAGATTCCTTAGGACATTTTACATATATCATGTCATCTATCCAAGACTGCTTTTTCTTTTTAGTCTATACACCTTTTATTTCTTTATATTGTATTATTGGTCTGACTAGAGCGTCTAGTACAATAAGAGTGATGAGAGTGGCTATCCTTGCTTTGTTCTCTAAGGGAAAGTATTCAGATTTTACAATTAAATAAATACAGTGCTAACTGTACTCTTAAAAATGGTCTTTATGAAGTTGAGGAAATTTCTTTCCATTTCAAATTTTCTAGTAGAAAATTTTAATATGCTGCTACTACTACTGTCACTACTACTATCATTATGATTATTGTCATTACATTATTAGGTGTTGAATTTGGTTAAGTGCTTTTTCTTTTTTCTTTTCTTTTCTTTTTTTTTTTTTTTTTGCCTTATCTAGGGCCGCACAGGCTGCACATGGAAGTTCCCAGGCTAGGGGTCTAACAGGAGCTGTAGCCGCCAGCCTACGCCACAGCCACAGCAACGCGGGATCCAAGCCGTGTCTGCAGCCTACACCACAGCTCACGGTAACGCCGGATCCTTAACCCACTGAGCAAGGCCAGGGATCGAACCTGCAACCTCATGGTTCTTGATCGGATTCGTTAACCACTGAGCCACGAAGGGAACTCCTCTATTTACATTCTTGAAAAAGTCAGTGTACAGTTGTATTATTTCTTTCTTAATTGTTTGGTGGAATTCACCAGTGAAGCCATCTCAGTTTAGAATATTCTTTGTGGTAAGGTATTTATCTTATGAATCAATTTCTTAGTGAATATAGAACTATTCTGATTTTTTTTATTTCTCCTTATGTTAGCTTTAGTAACATGTATTTTCAAGGGATTTATCTTTTTCCTGTAAATTTTCAAATTTATCTTCATAAAGTTGTTCATAATATTAACTTATCAAGCTTTTGAGCTTGAATGATTTATATTAATATCTCTTCTGTTGTTTGTAATGTTGATAATATGTATTTTCTCTTTTTTCTTGATGAGTATATGTAGGAGTTTAATTTTATTAATATTTTTAGAAAGTCAATTCGTGATTTTATTATTTTTTCTCTATTATTTGCCAATTTTCTATTTAATTGACTTCTGCTCTTATCCTTATTATTTCCTTCTGTATTCTCGTTTTGCATTTATTTTCCCCTGATTTTTCTAGCTTCTTAAGATAGAATCTTAAGTCACAACTTTTGAGCCATTTTTATTTTCTAGCATAAGTATTTAAAACTGTAAGTTTCTTCCTAAGCACTGCATCGATTTCATCCTGCAAATTTGATGTGCTATGTTCATTTAGTTCAAAATATTTTCAAATATCCTCTTAATTTTGTCTTAGTCCTGTGGTTTAATAAGAACTGTTTTGATTTACTGCTAAACATTAGAGGATTTTTCAAATGCCTTTTTATTATTAATTTCTAATTTAATCCTGTTGTGGCCAGAGAACATACTCTAAGTGATTTACACTATTTTAAATTTATTGAGACTTCTCTTATGGCTCAGCAAAGGGTTTATCTTGAGATATTTTATGATCACTTGAAAAGAATATAGATTTTCCATTTGTTGGGAGGAGTGTTTTTTACATATAAATGAGGCTGTGTTGGTTATTAGGACGGTTCAAATCTTCTATATGCCTATTGATTTTCTGTTTAGCTATTCTATCAATTGTTGAGAAAAGAGTGCTGAAATCTCTAACTATAAGTATGAATTTGCTTGTTGCTTACTGCTTTTCCATTCTTTTTTTCCTCATGAATTTTGATGGTATGTTATTAGATGCATACCCTTTTATGATTGCTATGTTTTCCTTATAATTTGACACTTCTATCATCATTTTCTTTATTTCTGCTGAAACTACTTTTCCTAAAGTTAGTTTTCTCTAATATTAATAAACCCAGTCCATCATTCTTATGATGAGTGTTTTCATGGTATATATTTTTTTTCACAGTTTTACGTTTAAGTTGTGTCTTCACATTATAATGAGTTTGTTGTAAACAGCACATATTGAGTAATACTTTTTAACACAGTATGACAGTTTCATCTTTTTAATAGATATTTACTCCATTTACCTTTAATGTATTTATTTAAATAGCTGGAGTTAAGACTGTTTTCTTGCTATTTGTTTTCTTTTTGTCCCATCTATATTTTGTTACTTTCTCACTCTTTTCTGACTAATTTTGGATTGAGTGTTTTGTATTATTACATTTTATATTTTCCGTTGGCTTATTATTTAATTTATTTTTTAATGATTGTTCTGGGATTTATCAAATGAATCCTTAATTTATCATAGTCTGCCTTGAATTAATATCAGCCTACCTCATGTAAAACAGGAACTTAAATTTTCCGTTTTTTTTTCTATTGCTATTATGCATTTAACTTCTACACTAAGATTTTATCAATTATTTCAACCTTTTCTTATCTTTGTTTTAGTTTAGATAATTTTTATTTTCCTGTGTTCAAATTCATGAGTCGTTCCTTTTGCTGTGTTAAGATCATCTAGTGGAATTTTTGCTTCAGATTCCTTTTTTTTTTAAGTTCTAGGATTTCTCTTTAGTCCTTTTGTGTTCTTTCATAAACTTTCCATTACTCATTGTGTTACTTTACTTGTTACCCCATTTTATCCATATTTTCCTCTAAATCTTTGAACATATTTATAATACTTATTTTAAAATTCATATCTGTTAATTCCATTATTACCATCATTTCTGTGTATGTTTTTATTAACTGATTTTTTTTCCTGTTATGAGTCGCATTTTCTAGCTTATTTTTATGTAGCGATTCTAAGTAATGCTAAACGTTATAGATTGTACGTCGTTGAGTACAACGACGGCTTTTGTTGTCTTTCTTGGCTGTGTATTGAATTTTGCCCTGGAAGGCTATTAAATCAAGGTAGCTTGATTATTTTAGGTCTTGTTTTTAAACTTTGTTAGGGCGGGTCTAGAGTATAGACTTTATTCTAGGGATAAACTTGCCCTTCTCCTAAGGCATGGAACTTGTGGGCTGTCTACCAATCACTGTGGCTTCTGTGAGAGGTCTCTACACTCTGGTTGGTTAGAACTTGACTGTCCCTCAACATTGCTCAAGTTCTGGTACTTGTCCTACTCACAGAATCTCAGTACTTTCTCCTTCCCTAGTAGCTGTCTTTGCTCAGTAGTTGTTCTGCACATGACCTTATGGTTTCTTGACCTGAACAAGTGAAGCTCTGTGTTCAGTCAGACAGTCAAGGATCCTTCTCTGTATAGCTCCCTTTTTGCTGGTACCACAAATTCCAACACAGGAACTACAAATTCTGTTCCTTTCCTCTGTAGCCCAGCAAGACCATTGTTTTCTGACTTCTCTTTCCCTGCACTATAATTCAGAAGCAGCATGTAAGAAGATAGCCAGGGAAACCATGGAGCTCACCTAATTTAGTTTTTTCCACACAGTAATCATGGTTCTGTGTTGCCTATTGTTCGATAATTGAAAATGATTATTTCCTATATTTTCTGTAGCTTTAGAGTCCTATAGCAGTTACTTAGTTATCATGGATTAGCAAGTATGTTAATGCTCGTTTTGTTCAAGTTCTTTGAAGAAAAAGTATGAAAGTTTTTTCTTCATAATAAGAAATACTACTTTAGTAGTTACACTCTAGTAAATTTGTTTTGTGTGTCTGTGTGTGTTTGTATAAATAATATGTGTATGTCCGTATGTGTATATGTATATAATGGGATTTCAGTAATCATAAGGAGCAACAACCATTTAGTTTCATACATTCAATCTTCTTATCAATTTTCTTTTTCAGATCAGTTTTAGTTTGGACTTTATTGAGGCCTGTGAGAATTATAGATAAAGAACCAGAATGAAAGCATGTTTTTCTATTTTCTTTAATACTAAACTGTATCTCTTTTCAGAATGTTATTCACCTAAGGTAGAGAATATTATTAGTAGGAGAGTTAATTAGAGTCAATTATACCTTAATAGACTTGATATACTACATGAACTGAAATTTAAAGTGGATTTATTATTTGCATTAATATGGTTGATTCAGAGAGAATATCATTCACAGTATTTATAAGACACCAGATGGAGTGTCCAGGTCACTGAAACAAAAATGGATTTATTTGATTCACATGGATTCTTACTGTCCAGTAATAAAAATCCATATGCATTAATTTGTAAGCAGTTGTAACCAGGAATGTATCCATTATTGAACCATATATTATCTGGTACTTTTTTTGAACCTGATCTCTATGATACGGACATACTTAGCATTTTTTCTGGAGGATTCTCCTCGTGTGAATAGTTCTTAGGTATTATAAATTTTTAGTACCTATGGTACCCTAGTAAACATGATCAATACCAAGACTGCAAATACATAGTCTTCTTTGATAATGTAAATACGAATATTTATTGGGTGCTATTAATTTAGTCATTTATCAAACACATTTTGAGTGCCAGGTACTCTGTCAGGTGCTAGAAAAACAATGATCAACTATTACAGGCAACGTGATAGAATATCTTTTAGAGAAATTCTATGTCTCTGTCAGGATGTGAATATAAAAGACCATTTTCGTTATCTACATATTGGACAAACCAAGAGTTTGAGAACTCATTTTTCCGATCTCCCACTCTAGAAACATGAAATCTGTCACTCAAGAAAAAAAAAAATCACCTGACCAAGAAAACTTTCTTTTTCCTTAAAGTGGAGTTATATTGGTAGTAGTCATTCCTGCATTTTATACCCGCTACCCTTAAAGTTAATTTCAGCTATAAGCAAAGACTGTGGGTGGGTTATTTTTTTGAAGCCATAATGGTTTTCCCCTAAGTAATGGATGAAGGGGTTTACTACCAGAAGTCTTTTTTCTTAACTACTACATGGAGTCAACCTTGGTTTTTACATAGCTTCCAGAACTATTGTTAAGAACGAAGTTAATTTTCCATTGTATAGCAACGTGTCACATCACACACAACTGAAGATCCCTCTGGGTGATAGTCTGTAGAATGGTGTATATTTCTCATCAGATTCATCTGTTAAGTAGTTAATGATGGTAAGGCATTTTCAAAATTAAAGAAAGAAAATAATTCATTTGTACTAGCTTCGGAGTCTCTTCATGGAAACTGCAAGTATAATATATGGAGTCGTAATCATAGATCTCATTGCAGCTGGTACTTGAAGTTTCTATAAGAAGCAAATGCCAATCAATTGCTGTATGATCATCTAAAAATACGTAAAGCCCAAGTTATATTTCGGAGATTAACCAGCTTTATCCATAGCAAATGTCCTCCTTCATCTGAGATTAGCAAGAATTCAGACCTGGTCAGGCTGCTTTTAAATCTAGCCTGGATGACACTTTTAATGGATGTTGTATTACAGAAAAAAATACAGATGTGTATTTGTTTTTTAATACTTTCTTTATAAAAAATTGCATCTAGATATTTTAAGTATAGCAGTTATAAATCCATTAAATATGAAACTGTAGATGGAATATATATTATATATTTTTTCTGAAATAATTCATTATCAGGTGACATGCATATATAATTAATAGTGGATACATATATATACACATAGAATATAAATGTATGCATTTAAAAATTCTGTTACATGATAGTTTGTTCTTGAAGCCCAGATATTCAAGCTATGTCTTATCAACATAAAGGAAATACAATTAATTTGAAAGTAAAAAAAATAAAAATAGTAGTCAGTTGTGTTTATGCAGTTTCATTTGGCTGATTTTTTAATGAAACTGACCAATTGTTTAGATATCATATAGACATTTTGAAGAAATATGTTTGCCTGTAATTATTAAATAATTAACTTTATATGTAACACATGGTGATTTCATATTTTTTTCAAAAGCCTTGTTGCTTAAAAGACAGCTTGTTAAGTTATTCACCCAGCTCCAGCATAAGACTGTATTTTAAATAAATTAAGGCAGAATAATACTACCACACATCTTTAATCTTAGAAGAATAGCTAAGAGCAGAATTATTTCAGGTTATGTGAGGAAGAGAGTTTCTTAGGGACTCATAGGACTTCATAAAGATTCTTAGTAGGTAAAGTCTACCTAGAAATGTTATGTGTATTTTTACCACAATTAAAAAAAAAAAAAAGAAGAAGAAATCCCTAGGCCTTTCAGTATGCACAATTTCTAGCACCATTTAAAGAATCTCTATATCTTCATCTTTGTTCTGACAATAGCTCCTAGTAGGCAGTTAAACAAGTCCCTAACTTGACTGTTCTTTGGATTTTTCATCTATAAAATGGAAAAATCCTCCTTATTATGCAAGTGCTTCTTTTGAAGTATAATTTCCCTTAAAGGCCAACTGAATAAAACTCACCTTTGCTTGTCTGCTGCCTCACTCCCCCAGATAAAGAAGAAATATATAGTCACGAAGCCAGAAGTTGGTACAATTCTGCTGGGCTGAGTGTGGGGCAGAAAGATGCTCTAAGGCTCAGATCACAAATGTCAGCCAGTGATCAGGACATCTTACTCAACAGCTCTACTTCCCATGGAAATGCTTAGAAAAGCCGTGATTCCCCCAGGACACCTGACTTTACTTCTCAGATCTTTTTTTTAACTAAATCTCACGTGTGACAGAGTCCTTGTAGCCTTATCCCAATCCCTGAGGCAACTCATCCTTGGAGATACCAAAGCAGGATAGTTAAGAGCACTGCAACCAGAAAGACATTAGTTTTTGTGGGGTTTGGGGGTGGGGGCTGGGGGTTGTTTCAAGGGAAATAATTCTTTAACTCATTCATTATTTTGTTGAATAAAAATATGAGTTGGTAAGGACTTATATTTTCATGTAACCCCATAATAACCCTTTTTCCCCCACCCTGTCTTGACCCTTGCCCCTTCCCTCCTTCCACTATAACTGCTGGTTTGTTCTCTATATCTGTGAGTGGCTTCTTTTTTGTTCTGTTCACGAGTTTTAGATTTTTAGATTCCACATATAAGTGATATCATGCAGTATTTGTCTTTCTCTGTCAGACTTATTTCACTTAGCAGAATGTCCTCCAAATCTGTCTGTGTTACTGCAGGTGGCAAAATTTTATTCTTTTTTATGGCTGAGTAGTATTCCATTGTGTGTGTATATACCACATCTTTTTTATCCATTTATCTAATGATGGACATTTATGTTGCTTGCATACCTTGGCAATTACAAATAATGCACTATGAACGTTAGGGTGCCTATATTTTTTTGAATAAGTGGTTTTGTTTTTTTCTGATATATACCCAGGAGTAGAATTGCTGTGTCATATGGTAGTTCTATTTTCAGTTTTTTAAGGAAACTCCATACCGCTTTCCACAATGGCTGTACCAATTTACATTCCCACCAACAGTGTACAAGGGAAAGACCTTATTTTGAATTCTAGCTCTGCCAGTCACTAGCTGTAGGTCCTTGGCAACATCGCCAAACCTCTCAAATGTTAAAAGTCTTGTTGTAAAATGGAGATAAGAACCTACCTTTTGGAGAGGTTGCAAGGATGTTGCCACAAATGCCTAGTGCTCTTACTTTGTAGAAAGTGTTAAAAACACATGAACATTTATTTAGATTACCTCCAGAATGGGGAAAAGGGGGCAGAGATTTTGAGCAATGGTATCAGATTCCATATGAAAACCTTCCTCTGTGTCTGCAATCAAACTCTTTCATTGATGTTTCTTAAACACATACACAATCACCCACTGTATTTTTGGTCTATCTCCATAGCTCCCTAATAGCATTTTATTCCTTAATTCTTTCCTCATCTCTAAGGGAACTTGTGTTTCCTTTTCTTTACCTCTTAAAAATGTCATCAAAAGTTGTGATGAGTCACAGCAGTCTGACTTGAGAATTAGTCCACATAGAAATTCCAAATGTAATCCTGCCCCGGATGATGCTGGTCGTGAATTATTCATAGGGTCTAATGAGGAACATGAGAGCATTTGTAGTCAAGTAACAACTTTTTTCCAAATGACATAGAGCACATCTGAACCAGATCACAGCGATCTCTCTTTGCCAGATGGGCAATCAAGGCCCGGGAATGGGAAAGGACTGGGCCAAGCTGAACAAGCCGTGTAGCTTCAGATGGCAAAATACTTGGGTCGGGGATCAAGACTAAGCAGCAAGTCCCCACCCACTCCCTCTCCTACCCCTATGTACTCTAGGATAAACTGTATGATTTTTAAGAGAAACATGTAGGTGAAAGAACAGTGCAACCATAGGAGGACACGTGCTCGTGTATACTAGCTCAACCAGATAACAGCAGAAGGCAAACGTGAGCTCAAGCCAGTACCTGATCTGTGTTTTCCAACCTGACAAACAAGGCCCTTTGTGATCGGCCCCAGCCTAGTCTGCCAGCCTCGACCTTCCCCCCTCCCCAACTGCAACCTGAAATCCTACCCGAGGTCCATTCTAAACTCTCACTAAACGCCCAGTATCTCATACCTGCCTGACTTGGCACACCCATGCCCTCCACCACCTTCATTTCCTGACTTAAATTCTTATCCTTGAGTCTTCGGCCTGAGCCTCAGTGCCTCTAAGAACACTTGTCCATCCTCCTCCACCCCTCGTGGGGGTGGAATTCCCCTCCTCTGTGTTCCCAGCATACCCTGCACATATTCCTGTTGTGACATCACACACCGTATTAACAGGATTAACCGTATTCCTGGTCTACCTTCCTCACCAGACTCAGAGCTCCTTTAAGCAGGGACTGTAGCTTTGTATCTTAAGCACGATACTAGGCTTTCACTAAATACTTATTAAGGGAATTAGTACTATCTCTAGCTCTCCAAAAGTCCAGAATTTCTAGCTTGACTTCATTTTCTTTTGCTAATAAGTAACTACCCCACCCCCCACCCTCTACTGCTGTTAGAGAATATGGCCCGGCAGACTTTTATGGAGTCAGTATGACTTATTTAAATTAAAAATGGATGATTGCTGAATGCAAGAGGATGTTCAGAGGTCGTTTTACTACTCCCATCCACACCAATGTGAGTTTTCTGGAAATTTGAAAATATTTCAGTCATGAAAAGTCACGATAGGTAGTAATGAGCATCAGAAATAAGGGAATGGGAGTTCCCATCGTGGCTCAGTGGTTGACAAATCCGACTAGGAACCATGAGGTTGCAGGTTCGATCCCTGGCCTTGCTCAGTGGGTTAAGGATCCGGCGTTGCCGTGATCTGTGGTGTAGGTTGCAGACGGTGTTGCTGTGGCTGTGGCGTAGGCTACAGCTCCGAGTAGACCCCTAGCCTGGGAACTTCCATATACTGCGAGTGCGGCCCTAGAAAAGAAAAGAAAAAAAAAAAAAAAAAAAGGAATGTTAAGCTTCAAGTGGTCTCACCTGGCCTGTTCAGGTAAGTTTGGGTTTCAAGAATTGAGAGCAAACTTCCAACTTGTTATCCCTTCATGTTGAAACATGTAAGTGCATAGAAAGTAATGTAATTCATATGCCTATGATTCATTTAGTGCTCATTTATCAAAATGCTTAGGTGCAAGAGTGTGCTTGATGCCTGTTTAAGCTTCCTTTTCTTGACAGGGGAAGTTTGTTTTTCAGGAGGTAACTCACATCCTAAAATTTGGGTACTTGGAAATTCCAAGCTAGTCAAGGCAGAAAGCCTTGCAAACTGGCCCCCAAACTTTCTCCCAGTACAGGTTATAATAACCCAGTGGGAGGGGTGGGGGAGTTATAGTGCTGTAGATGAAATAGGTCACTGGCTAATTGACTGAACTTCCCAAGAGATTAGTAATCACCATCAGAACTTCTAAGCTTTTCCCAACTTGCTGTACACTCTTAATTGGCTTCAGGTTTTGGCACGAGGCTAAAATGTGTAAAAATGGGCAGAGGACTTTGAAAAGAAAAACACTCAACTAACATGGTGATCATTTTGAAGAGTGGTAAGAACGTATCAATTCAAATCATGAACTGTCTTATTACCTATGTAAAAACCCTGTACTCAACTTTCAATGCCTTAAAATGCTGGCTGAGGTCCTTTTTATTTCTCTGTGTGACAGAGTTCAAAATCAAAAATGCTAAAACCAAATAGTCAAATGAGTGCATCATTCAGAAGTTGGTGTCAGATTACTAGCTATGCCTGAAACAAAGCAAAGCAAAGCAAAACAGAAAATCCAGATATCAGAATCTAGGATAAGGCTGATACTTCCAAATAAATATGACATCCAAAACTGAAGTTTGGCTTCATATAGCTGATTAAGCCAGGAGCAGCAGAGGTCAGACTCCTGCTGGGGAGAGAAGATCCTGCAGGTCACAGTCTTGGAGTGAACTACAGGAAAATCAGTAGATTCTGATCAATTAGAATTAAGAGCCAGTCTAACTCTGGAATCATCCCATCCATGGCTTAGAGTGTTCCAAACTGTGTTTGAAAGCTTCTGGACTTATAAAACTCTTTTCCTCAACTGGCCCATTGTACAGATGCCTCTTAATATTAGATAATATCTCCTTATATTTTGGAAATATTTATCCCAGTGATTCTTCCACCTATTGCTCCTCTCTGAAGTATATGCTATAAATGGAATCTTTTTGTCTAACGTCATTCTGGGAGTTTTAGCACCTGTTGTTGAGGTCTCCTCGATACTTTTCTCTAGATGAAAGCTTCTCAGATCCTTTTACTCTTACTTATATGATATGACTTCACTCCCTTCACTTTCTTGGTTATTTCCTTCCTCTGGAAATCTTCCTCATTGTCACTCCATCCCTTAAGTGTGTTAATTAGAATAAATGTATGGATCTTTTCATGCCCAGACCTTGAAAAATCCATGGTAGAGTCATATCATCTTTAAAGCGACTGTAGATACATTTTCTTCCCTGAGCTCTCCCCTCTGTAGTCAACACTCGTGATCTTTCTGCGCTTATCACATCTAAGTGGCATGTTTGTAGGTGTTTGTTTACCGAAAAATTCCCTTCTCGTTATTTTCATATTCTTTGAGACTATTGATCCTGCCTCAGACCACAATTTAAATCTTACCTCAAGTGCAGGCCATAAAATTCATGGACAAATAAACCCCTAATGAAAATAAGGAAGAAAGGGACTCTCTGTACATCATTTGAAAGCAAAATGAAACATCATTGTTTTATGTGAATGTTAAGTGGAAGACGACAGGAAATATGGGGCAGGATTAGAAAGAGACAAAAAGACTTATTGGTTTATTTTTCCACAGAGAAATTCAGATTGGGTAGAACTAGGATATGTCTGGACCTTGGATCTTTACCCACTCCAGATTAACCCAGGAGAGAATGTACAACGGTATCAATATGTTGTTATTTTATGATTATTTATTGAGCTTTATTTGTCTATGCAAGAGAGAGCAGTGCTTAGATTCCATGGAAAGGGTTTGCATGACACAAACTGTAGCAGAAAACAGATGGTCATCTGATCTTAATAACTATGTTTAAACAGAGTTGAACTCTATTAGTGGTACCATCAACAAGAATTTATTTGGGAAGCACAGTAAAGGGACTTTCACCCTCATGGAATATTTTTTTATTTCAATGTTTCTGGTTGTCTACACAACACCGAAAACATCTGGTTGTAAACTAAACCTTTCAGTTCATCATCTACATGGCTGGCACATGCAATGCCAAACAACTGAATGCAAGAAATGAAAAACACAACTGACTAAATTATAGCATATAGATTGCCAGATCTGAGTCATTCTTCAAAGGTTGCTTCATATAGACATATCACTGGGACAAAATATAGATCTAAGTTATTTTTTCTGTTAAGACCCTACTCGTTGCTAATTGCTCCCTTTATATTTAGTCCAATGAATTTTATTATATTTATAGTTGTACAACTGGTTGCATATTGCTTTCAAAAGTACAGTCCAAGTGCCCTGAGAGGGCATCCGGGTCACTCTGCTGCTTGGTCCCACCTTATCTTCTCAGCTTCATCTGTTTCTCCTTGTCACTAAGTGGATTCCATAATCCAACTTGACAAATGATGCACCAATTAAAAGCACTCATGCTTTTTCGTGATTTCAGCATGCCTTTTCCTTGACATGTTTTTCTGTTTGATAAACTTTCCAGTCTCCATCTTTTAAGACCGTGCTCAAGGATTGACTCTTTAGGGGCTGCCTATGCTGACCTCCCTGTGCTAAGTTGTTTTCTCTGCCATGCTCCACTATTTCTCTACTAGGGCACTTCAAGAGAATTGCGATTACACTTGGCATTGTCATTATTTGTCCACATAAATCATTCTTATTGGACTATGAGCAGAGTAGAAGCCATGACTCTCCAATCATTTACTTTCTTGGGCTTAGAATAGTGGCTGACTCCTAACTGGCACTCCACAGATGATATTGGAATGAATTAATACTCATTTAAACCCTTTTTCTTCAATGAGAGAATTTTTATCTGAATAATTTGGGGTCCTTGTTCAATAATTCATTCCACCTATATAGATAGCTAAAGGAATATATCTCAATCCAATATTGATTGACTACATAAATTTAAATAACTATGTGTTCGATCAACTTTAATTCATTGACTAAATATTTTGCATTTCATGTTTTTATGCAAACATCATGGAAGACACGTTTTTATAGTCCTTAAATTATCATTCACAAATTATAGGATGTGATACATGGCTTGTGAGGATGCCTGAACTATCTTGAGGAATTTTCCAATCTCTCTAGAATGCATGAGATTTTTAAAAAAATACAGTGAATGTTAAATACCTAGTAACCTTCACAGAGGCGATCTATGTTCATAGCATGAAAAGCCATAAAAGGATTATAGAATGTCTTATTCACCTCTTCAATTCGGGGCATTAAATAATTTTCAACATGTCTTTTTTTTCTTTATATTTCATTATTTGATAAGAAAACAAGTGCCCATGTTATTGTTTCATGTGTGTTTGTGTGTGCGTGTAATATCATATATTTATGTGTGTATTTTACTAAGTGAGTATATCTACAGATACATACATATGCATTTATATAGGTGTATATACATCTAAATATACATTTGTATTCAGTGAAATTGGAACAAACAAAAACACAAGAGAAAATTACTTATCCCCCTCAACTTCACCCACAGCCCCTCGAAACATGCCGCTGTTTTTCATTTCTCCCCCCCAAAGTGTCGGTATCGAATGGTCTGTGTACAATGAAGAGCAGTACAGGAATAGTTTCACCAGGCTTAAGGGTACCAGATAATGAAACTAGCTCCTAGGATAAGCATATTTATCGGGTTTGTGATGTATCAAATGTAACAAAAGTAGAAGGTCTGAATGAAGAACACCCTGTGTGGTTCTTTTCACACCCTTTGATCACACAATTCCTCTTTAATTCAGATGCAGTAGAGCTTAAGTGGCTTCATTGATGTGTTAAGTGTGGAATGATTTTTGTATAAAATAAAAAAGCCTCCATTCTGTGTCCAGAAAAGCCTGTGTGTGCTTGTTTATTGAGACAGGAAGTCGGTTTCCCACACAGAACAACAGTTCTGCAATGAGGAAGCCCTGTGTCTGAAAGAAGAGTAAAGGAAACTTAATTTTCTACCTGGCAGAAATCGGCTTCTGGAGGAAGGGGCAGACAATGCCACTGGGCTTCCACTGAATGAGAAGACTTGATTGATTTTCAGAAAATGCACCATGCCTTGTACACGGAGGCTGCCGGGAATACTTTTGTTGGGAAAAACGTACATTTTCTAACAGGCGCCAGTTTTCTGAATCTTACTTGATGCATTTCACTGAGCCCTTGTCACTCTCTCTTGAAGTCAGGTGGTTAAGAGAAATGCGCTTTTGGATTTTTTCCTCCTAGATTTGTGCCCAGGTGGACTTTTTTTTGGTTTGTCTTCCCCTGAAGTTGGTTGCCATTCGCTTTTCTTAAGTTTTTGTTTGTTTTGTTTTTTAACAAACTTGGAGAATACTTCTGAGACTTTCTAAGGTGAAGTTAAAAAATCCATCTGTAGTTTAAGTATTTAGGCATGGATATGTTTCCTATCTGCTGAGAGTGGACCTCAGTCTTGCCATTAAACTCATGGAATAAACCCCAGGCTATGGTCAGGGGATGAAGTGGAGCAAGATTATAACTCACCTCCATGGAGTTCCCATTGTGGCTCAGCGGTTAACGAACCCGACTAGTGTCCATGAGGGTGCGTGTTCGATCCCTGGCCTTGCTCAGTGGGTTAAGGATCTGGCGATGCCATGAGCTGAGGTGTAGGTCACCCACAGCTGGGATCCTGCATTGCTGTGGCTGTGGCATAGGCCGGCAGCTACAGCTCTGATTTGACCCCTAGCCTGGGAACCTCCATGTGTGGCAGGTGTGGCCCTAAAAAGACAAAAAAAAGGGAATACACCTCTGTCTCACCCTGTAGAGCTCAGCCTTTCAACTCCACACCTTGCTGCCTTATCCTCTGCACGGTGCCTTGATGTTCGACATCCTCACGTAATCCTGATACCTACTCTCTCGCTTCCTGTCATTGTCATCCTCCTCTTCAGCCTCATCGTGAACCAGATTTAAGGCTTATGTGTCTTTGTTGGGAGTTGTTCTAAAAGAACACATTACCTAGTTGTTCCACTCAGTGGTTTTATAATCTGAAACAGACCACAGCAAAATGGACCTAAGGAGCAGAATGTATAGCGAGTAGAACAAGCCCAGGGGACTTTTCCACGGGTCATCTTTCCCTTATTAATATTTCAGAGATAAGTCAATTTTCAGGGTGAAAACTCAGGAAAAATAGTTATAGCAGCTTCAAGTCCAAGAAAACAAGTGTTAGACCGTGTAAACTGGGAGGCGTGAGGTAAACAGTGAGAAGGGCTCTTGGACAGAGATCTGGTAAGGGAAGTACACAGGGTAGATGTCCTGGGCACCATTGAGCTCTCTCTCTTGATTATTTTCAATTTGTATTTTATTTTGTTTTTTAAAAGCAGAGGGTTTTTTTTTTTTTTTAGCAGTGTTGTGCCTTTTCTATTTCTCTTCAATTCATAGTCGTGCTGCCATTGCCGCTGTCCTAGATCTTTACTGCTTCTTCCTCGGGCACTTCTGACATTCCTCTCGTGCATTTCTCAGTGGGCAGAAGACCTAAACAGACATTTCTCCAAAGAAGACATATGGATGGCCACGTGAAAAGATGCTCCACATCGCTACCATGAGGTACCACCACACACCGGTCAGAATGGGCATTAGTAATAAGTCTATAAATAACAAATGCCGGAGAAGCTATGGAGATTCTGTTGATTATTTAATTCTTTCTCGTACCGTATTTGTTTCTGCCCATCCTTCTTTACTTTTTCCAAACCTACTGCTAAGACAATGGCTACTTTTTCTTCCCATCAGGCATGGATTTTTTTTCTCTTAAATTTGATGTCACAATATTCTTTTCTTTTCTTTTTTTTTGTCTTTTGTCATTTTTTTAGGGCCTCACCTGCGGCATGTGGAGGTTCCCAGGCTAGGGGTCCAATTGGAGCTGTAGCCGCCGGCATAGCAACGCGGGATCCGAACAGCATCTGCGACCTACACCACAGCTCACAGCAACGCCAGATCCTTAACCCACTGAGCAAGGCCAGGGATCGAACCCACAACCTCATGGTTCCTAGTCGGATTTGTTAACCACTCAGCCACGACAGGAACTCCACAATATTCTTTTGATCATTACAGATGTGCTTCTAAAAGAATTTCAGAGTCAAGGAATTCTAGGAGTTAAGTACTGGGGCAAGAGAAAGAATACCCTTCAAGAAGGTCCTAGACTAATAGCAACGACCGTTAGCTTTCTTCAGCTTGGCATTCAGAATGAATTCTTTATCACTGACTCCTTTTTCAGCCTTTTCTATTTCTCTTCAATTCATAGTCGTGCTGCCATTGCCGCTGTCCTAGATCTTTACTGCTTCCTCCTCGGGCACTTCTGACATTCCTCTCGTGCATTTCTCAGAGAACCCCTTCTCTCACCACCTCTGTCTATCGGTGTAATGCTTGGTATGTGACTATTGTCAGGAATGACAATAGGCCCTGCCCAAATCACGTGACTTTAATTTCTCATGTCAGACACCATTTTTTTTTTTTTTCTGCAGAGACTTGGTGGCTGCGCTAAAGCTCATTATCTTACCTCAATATGATATGGTTTCTTATAGCCATGGATAGAAACAAAGCTTTTAAAAATCTTTCTTCATCCCAAGCTTATATCCAAAAAAAAAAAAAGGGATACTGGACCTTTGTCACCAAAGTCAATAATCCGGTGAAGACAGTAAAGTCAGGAATCCTTAAACTCAGGACCAGTTGCTTAAACTCTCTGACCTTAACTTTCTCCATCAGAAATTTGTCCCCTTCCTTTCTTCTTTCCTCCCTCCCTCCCTCCTCCTTCTCCTTTTCCTTTTCCTTTCCTTTAACTCATATTTGCTGCACATCTCCTTTCTCTAGGAGAGAACAGATAAAAACAAATGAAACATCAAAATAACAACACAAAGCCATTGTGATTAAATGACCAAATAACAAGGAATAAAGACGGTGTGCATTTGTAAAGCACTGTGTAAAGCCGATATTATCATGGGAGATGACACAGTGGTTGAGAACCTGGGTTTTGACGTTAACAAACCACGAGTTTCAGTCCTACTAGCTGCGTGACCACGGGCACATGAAAGTTTCCAAGCTGAGGTTTCCCCAGCTGTAAAATATGACATGTTCATAAAATTACATAACTCAAATTGTTGTTGTAAAGATTCACTGAGTGAGATTATAACTGTAAAATGTTAAGCACAAACGCCTAGCATCATCCTAAGTGCTAGACGAGGTTAGCTGTTATTATTATTGTTAGGGAAGGCAGAGTCACTGGCACTGTTATCATTTCTTTCTTTTTTTTTAATTAGCTACAGCCGTGGCATATGGAATTTCCTGGGCTAGGGGCTGTATCGCAGCTGCATTTGAGGCCAGCACTGCAGCCATTGTAACACCGGATGCAAACTGCATCCGTGACCTATGCCACAGCTTATGGCAACGCTGGATCATTAACCCACTGAGTGAGGCCAGGGATCGAACCAGCATCCTCACAGAGACAATGTCAGGTCCTTAACCTCCTGAACCATAAAGGGAACTACTATCATTTCATTTTTGTTGTTTGAAATAACAGTAATCACCTCAAGGGGAGCAAAGGTCAGTGGGGGCTGAAAGAGTCAAGACTTCTCCTGAGGGGGTATCGATTTCCTCTTAAGAAATCGTGGATTCAGGAGAGCAGAGGGATGGCTGTGCGTTACGATGGGGTGTGTAATAGTTCAGGCTTACATTCCTGAGCCTCCTTTTCTGACTGTGAGCTGCTTGAAGGCAGGAATTACGCTGCAGTCATCTTTGTACCCCTTCATCTAAATTACTTGTGCTTAATACAGCAGAGGACTAGACAAATGAAACGAATTTGTTTATATTGTTCTTAATTCAATCTTGCAATCTGCTTTCCCAAGAGGGTTTTTTGTTTTTTGTTTTGTGTTTTTAGGTCTGCACCCTCAGCATATGGAAGTCCCCTGGCCAGGTGTCGAATCGGAGCTTCAGCTGCTGGCCTACACCACAGTTCACAGCAATACTGGATCCTTATCGCACCGAGTGAGGTCAGGGATTGAATCCTCGTCCTCATGGATACTAGTCGGGTTTGTTACCGCTGAGCCAATATGGGAACTTCGTAGAATTTTTAAGGTCTGGCTGGTGCTGACTTGGAAACGTACCGCCAAAGAAAGGGCCCAAGGGCTGGCATTCCAGCTCAGACCTCTACGTCCACCACAAGCTGCCTCTGGACCTCAGAGGCCCTCCCTTACTGACTAGGTGGCCGTAGGTGCCTTGAAGCTGGAATTAAAGATAACCCACGTGCAATATTTGGATAAGTGCCTTAGTGACACGGACTCTAAAGATCATGAGGCAACGAGAATGTTCTCTTAGCTTATTTTTGCTGCGTGCTTATCAGTGCCTGGAGAACATGTCTGGGACATTCAGATGGCTAGAGTTAAAATGATTAAATGGTGTGGAGCCTACATTTGGCTTAAAGCTACAAAGAAATTCTTTGGCTAAAATAATAATAGTAATAATAATGTTTCTTATCTTTCTTTTTTTGTCATACATTTGTATAAGTTGATTGAAAAAAAATTCTTTGCAGTTCAAGATGGAGTTTCTTTTTCCTTTCTCTCTGTCTCAGGGGCCTTATCTGATTTTAATCAGCACTGGCCTAATATGATTTGAAACAGCTGAGGCTGAAATGCCCTAAAAAAAAGAAAAAGATATCTGAAATTGAAAGTATTGGAACCACCTAGCTATTCTCCTCCCCTTGTCCAAGGCAGTATTACTGTTAAGGGTAAATATTGGGGATTATGAATTTACCCTTAAAACTTTTCAATACCCTGCAGAGTTTTCTCAGCAATTGTAAAGTCCTGTTAACCATAATATAGCCAGTTCTTGATTATCCATAGAAAAGGAAATGAATAGTGGCACAGATAATCCAAAACAGAAAAACAATCAAAATGCTTCTTGTATTTTACTTTGGAATGCTTTGTATGACTTTGAGGGATTCAGATTTTCCTTCCCTGTGACGTTGCGCTCAGGAAAAAGTTAAAATGAGTTTGCATTCCCTAAGCCCACACCAAATAGCTGAGGGGGATGTGGCCCAGGCCCATGCTGGGTGGCAGGGAGAAGGAGTCTGAAACTGAGGCGAAAGAATTCCACCGATAACCTACAAATGGAAAATGCCCGTATGAATAATTAAGTGCTGACTGGAATATAATTCAGTCTTGTAAATTACTGTGGACAATTTTCCAGCCCACATTTTTGAAAAATCAAGTTATCCTCTTCAGAGAAGTTACACTGGCAGTTAAAACAAATGACCTCAGCATCCTTTGTTGCTCACAGTCCATTGGTGCTGGTGCTCATGAGGAAGTGAGGACCTGATTGCTAAGGCCATGGAGAGTCAGTCCTCGGCTAATGCACTCCAGCTTCATCCTACAACCATCTTCGACTGGACAAAGGTAGGTTTATAAAATGCCAGAGTTAAAAACCAGAAAAGATTTCAAAAGGGAGGTTGAGTGACTGAATGAATGCAAGTCAGTGGGTAATTACAATGTGATGCAGGTGATATTGCAGGACCAAGTACACAGTACTATTGAGATGGGTCATAAATGACCAAACAGCATTTTTAAAGAGTTCTGAAAAAGCCAGGATGGGATTACCAGTGGTGGGAATAACTTTGTCAGATTATAAACATCAACCATGTTCAGAGAACTATGGGTTGATCTGAAAAAAGAATCTTCTCAAAGTGAAGAGTGTAAACAGAAATGAAAATAATAAATGAAGGGTCTAAATAGCATAACAGTCTTTCCATAAAAAAATCATCATGGGAAACAGGTACAGGAGAGAAAAGAAAGGATGAGGGAAGCCTGGTTTTGAAACCCCCCCCCATGTTTTCAAAAATGTAAATACTGGGATTTCCCATCGTGGCTCAATGCATTGAGAACCCGACATAGTACCCAGACTTGGGTCTCCTGACCCCCACCCTAGTGATCTTTAGCCAGTTCCACCATTTTCTTCTTGGCCTTGCATTAGAAATTTGTCATTCCTATGTACTCACTTCCTCTGGTTCAAATTGGATAATAACATATATGATGAGGGTGATGGGAAGCCAAATGAACATATGGTAAGCAACTCCTAGAGGACCATTGCATGCTATGGGAACACTTAAACTCTGTGGTGAAAAGTTCCAAAGTCTATGGCCCATTAAGACTGAGATTCTTCAGCCCACTTCCTTGGAGGTAGCTTTGAAAACACTCTTTGCTTCATTTCCTGTGGATTATGCAACCACAGAATTCCTTTAGGGACTCAGCTATGCCCCAAACCTTAGCCTAAATCACTGAGTTTGACACAGATTCACAGGAATTTGGCAAGGAGCTCTCCCAATTTTTGTCAAATTGGATCCAAATGTTGCCTAGGTTGGTTGAGAGTTCACTTGGGAGAGAAAAAGGCCCAAGCCTATCAACTGCTAAATGGTGATATTTGAAACACAAAGGAATCTGGCTTGGCTTTGAGAGTGGGAGGAAGTTTTGAGCCATTGTAGATGATATAAGCCCTAGTACAACTCAAAACAGTTTCTACTCTTTCAGGTCATTGTTTCAAATCTGGATCTGACCCTTCTAATGTACACAGGTGAGCACTCATTCCAAATGCTAAGGCCAGTTGCAGGGAACTTCAGGCTTCTATGAGGTCAAGGTGACGAAGCAGGTTCTCATCACCTGTTCTTGATTTCCCTCTGGAACAGAGCACCCTTGACAGAGGACAGAAGGGGGATGGTGAGTGAGGATGAACAGAAAAATCCCTGGTTCAGTGCCTGTGAAGGGTCCTGCAAGGAGATGAGTGAACTCTCCCTCTTTTCTTTGGGTATCCAGAAAGTGCTGGTCTCCTGATTCCTGGAGTAGTGGCAATAGCTGGTACATGTAGTACTGGTTTTGTTAAAATTGCAAATTAGAGAAAGTTATGTTTTGCTGCTCACATCAAATTTTCTGTCACAACTTCTTGAATACTTCTTTTCCTTATTCTTTGTCCTCCCCAACCCCAAGAGCCTCTACTACCATCTCCACTGTTTCCAGGTCTTATCTACAACACACCCAGCCACTGGGCTGGCCTTTCCCAAGCAGCATCACATCCTCTGGGCCTTTCTCCCTGCCTTACCCTACACACTTCTCTTCATTTAATCCCTGTCCACCACCCACCACCATTAAGACTCAGCTTTCCTACACAACCTAAATGTCCATTGATAGATGAACAGGTTAAGATTTGGTACATATATGCAATGGAATATTACTCAGGCATAAAAAAGAACAAATTAATGCCATTCATATGCCACTAGAGGTTCTCATACTAAGCGAAGTCAGAAAGAGAAGGACAAATACCATATGATGTCACTTATATGTAGAATCTAAAATATGGCACAAATGAACCTATCTACAAAACAGAAACAGACTCACAGACATGGAGATCAGACTTGTGGTTGCCAAGGGGGAGAGGGAGGGAGTGGAATGGATTGGACATTTGGGGTTAGTAGATGCAAGCTAGTACATTTAAAAAGGATATATGACAAGGTCCTACTGTATAGAAGAAATATCCAATCTCTTGGGATAGCCCATGATAGAAGATAATATTTTATTTTTTTAAAAAGTACACACACACACACACACACACATATATATATATATATATACACACACACACACACACATATATATATACACATATATGACTGAGTCACTTTGCTGTATAGAGGAAATTGCACAATATTGTAAATCAACTACACTTTAATTAAAAACAGATTCCGTTTTCCCAGATCCTGTCTCATAAGGCCATAGCTGCTTTGACAAACCAATATATCATAAGATATATATTTATGGGAATAACCACTAAAACTGTTTTCTAAGTGTGTGTGTCTTGATTTTGTCATTCACACAGCAAGTAACAACAGGGAAGACAGGAGTTCCATCATGGCACAGCGGGAAAGAATCTGACTAGGAACCATGAGGTTGTGGGTTCGATCCCTGACCTTGCTCAGGGGGTTAAGGATCCGGCATTGCCGTGAGCTGTGGTGTAGGTCGCAGACGCGGCTTGGATCCAGCGTTGCTGTGGCTGTGGTGTAGGCTGTTGGCTATAGCTCCGATTAGACCCCTAGCTTGGGAACCTCCATATGCCACGGGTGCAGCCATAAAAAAAAAAAAAAGGGACAAAAAACAGGTAAGACATTTGACTCTTTAAGCCTCAGTTTCTTCACCTCTAAAATAGGGATAAGAAATATTTAACTCATAGGGTCTTAGATTAAAATGAACTCCCATCAAAAAATACCTCTTGAGCTTGCAAAATAGGATGAAGTGCCCCTCCCCTCTGCAGCTCCCCCCCGCCCCCGTGTAATTCTCCATCTTGAAATGTGTAACTTTGCATCTATATTGCCTGTTCCCTTTCTGACCTTCACTAACCTGAGGCTCCTGGGGGGTGGGGTGGGCAAGGACCATAGCTGATCACACCAGAAGGCCAGCGCCTAACAATGTCCAGCATGTAGCTGGTACTCAAAAATATGTGTGATGAATGAATGGGCCACCTCTGAGACCATTTATAAATAGTTGAGATTGTTTCTCCCGGAGAGCATATTTATATTGGAACAGGGTCCTTTTTAGACCACGTCTTTCCTGGAGGAGAGACCATAATGGAAATGTCAGGTGCAGGAAGATGTTTTGAAACAGGTGGACTTCGTGGTGTCCTTCAAATAACTCCATGTAGGTGGCCTCTTGCTCTTTCCAGACATCCAGATGGCCCTGGGCCCGTGCACCTGAAGAGGGAGGGATATCTGAGACTCTGAAAACTTCCTGCTCTATTCCAGTGACACCAGTTTGGCTCAGTTTTCGCCTCCAAGCTGGGAACAAATATTGCCCAAGTGTGGAGAGAAGAGAGGTCCTCTCCCTCGACTTTCTTTCCCCACCTCGACTCCTCTCTTCGCACGTTCTTCATGGAATCTTAAACTCGATTCCTGGGGAAAAGTGCTGTCCTGGTTGCCAGCAGCCTACACAGCTGTGGGCTGTGCCGCTGCTCCTAAGCAGCTCAGGGTGGGGACTGCAAGTTCCTGGTGGGGGTCCTAGAATGCAGACGTGATGGAAGGCAAACAGGGATGGGACGCAGAGTGTAAGTGGTGTGGGAGACACCCGATCACAGAGCACAGTGATGTTGTACAGAAACCCTGCCTCTGCTAATGACCTGGTAAAAGGAAAGAAAGGAAGTGGCTTGTTTCTGTTATGCCTTTTGGGAGACAGTTTTCCATGCATCTCACATTTTTTTTAAATGTCTGGCAAGCAGGAGCATACGTCTGCTTTTGTTCTAGACTATCTCTTCAAGGATGTTTGTACAGCAAACAACACTGAAAGAAAGAGGTGGTCTGGAGCACAGAGCGGGTATGAAGACTACCTGTTGTACAAAACTGGGGGTTCTTTATGCCCAGGCTTCTCTCTTAGCGCACTGCACAGTGTCATCAGCTATCATCTGGCTCTCTTCCCATCAGGACCCAGGGGGACAATGCAGTTATGCCGATGGGTATGTTGCTTGCTGTGCTACGAGTAATCTGGTCCTTTGTCTCTGATCCAGGAGTCTCACGTAAACTGTCTCAAGTTCACTTGTTGGCTTCACAGGGGCAAAAATTTCAGACTCTTCACAGTTCCTGACGCTGCTCTCTCCTCCCTGCTTAAAGGCAGTGATCAGAGTTCTGCCCTTTAAGGGGTCGTGGGAGCCCTCTCTCCCATGGGAAAAGAGGAATGAGAAAGAGAGAAAGAGCGTCTGTTGATTGAATGTCCTCTGTTTGCCAAGCTGGACTGGGCTGAGCTGAGCCTTTCATTCAGGAACTCATTTAATCTTCACAGTAACCCTCGGAACAGGTGTTATCCTACCCATTTTACAGATGAAGAATCCTAGGCTGGCCCAGATCATGCCCATTGCTTAGCCTTGATCTTCTAGTGCCCTGTTTGATTTTTTTCCTACTCGGAAGGAAGGATGCGAAGCAATGTCTCCGATATCACCCCAGAACCAATAACACTCTCCAGACATCACAGTTCTAAACAGTCCTGTTTGGTTTTTAGATGTGACTGGAGTGATTTGCACCCGGATATGCTCAGATGCACCATCTGCTTAAAGGCTGCTCAGAGAGCCCCGCCCAGGCCTTCTCCAGCTGCAAACCAGTCTGCTCGGCCTGGGGGTTTCTAGGACCTCATACCCAGGCCACACTGTTTGATGTGTCGCTTCAAGGAATCGTAAGAGCATTTGCCTGGACCTACTACATAGCCTAAATGCAGCACGAGTTGACCTTGTCTTATAGGTAGCGGGTCAAGAAACTGGCCTCTTTCTTGTGCAGTGTCTGTTTGCTGTTCTGCTAAGAAGGGGAAGCGCCAGGCAGATGGCGTACGGGAGACAGGAAGATGAGCGGCCTTTTCTCTTGAGAGGGTTTTCTGGGGGTTCAGCTCTTGCAAGTCACTACAAATTACTCTCTCAGCAGCACAGTACTTCTAGATAACCTGATTCTTGTGGGAGTTTTCATGGGGGTTGCATTTCACTAAAAATAAACTTTGTGAATAACCTGAATATTTGACCAAGGGTATATGCGTTTCTTTATGGAATTAGACTTCGTTTAACAATCAACTGATAGAGCTGACCTAACTCTAATTCGCTGGGGAAGAAAACTGCCGCCTACCCTCCAGTCCTAGAACACCATCCAAATACTCACAATAAGAACACGCCAATTAATGACTAATATTTTAAAACACTTATTAGCACCGCCTAGACTCAGGGCAAGCACATTCTGAAATAAAAAGAAAAGGATGAAGGGACGTCGACGATGCTTTTTGGACCTTGCAACCAAACTGAAGAGAAAGACAGTAATTCTCAAGAAAGAAATAACCAGCACCAGACTGCAGGTGAAATACATCATAGACAGTGAGAAGTGCCACAGAAATTGTGGAAAAGGATGCTTAGTCTCCTAGATACCAAGACTCTAAATTGTGATGACATGTTGAAAGCCCACACCTACCTCACTCCCACATAGACGCCTTCTAAATCCCCCTCCCAGCCTTCTCTTTCTCCTTTCCATTTGTAAAGTCAGCACCTTACTTTGTCTTTATCAATTTATATTTAAACTAAAACAAAAACAAAAACAAACAACTCCTCACTTTGCCTCCCTGCTGACCTCTTCCTACTTCACTTCTTGCAGAGTACAAATTAAGCTGCAGACAGCATGGCTACTCTGATCCTTTTCCTTCCCTATTCCAAACCTCTCCTGGATGCTAATTTCCAAACTGAAATAAAATAAAAATCTGAGGATTGGCTTGAAGGAAGAAACCAGGTTTGAGATGATCTGGGCTTGGTTCTGGGATGGTAACAGTGGGAAAAGGCAAGAAAGGAAGGAAAAGAGAAACAAGACTCAATGTTTGGAATACAGGGGAGAACAGCAGGCAGCATCGCCAAGCACGAGGAGTTCAGTCCTCAACACCGGAAGGCAAGCAAAAGGCAAAAATAGAGAAGAGCGCGTTCAGAGAGACAATGGAGTAAAGTGATTTAGGGCCTTAATAATATCATCTAATAGGATGCATTTAGTAGGACACTGGAGGTGTTCAATAGATGCTTAGTGAACAAATGAATAGAAGAATGAACGGATAGCCCTCTTAATTTGATTATATCTGTCACCTCTTATTACAACAACTCTGGTGGTTCTTATTATTATCTTCATGTTCCTGAGGTCTACACCAGGCTCGGAGAGGCTAATTCTCCCAGGATCCCACAGCGATGAGACAGAGCTCGGATAGAGCCAGCTCAATCCGAGGTTGCATCTCTCCTGCCGCCCTCCGGAAACATCTGAGAGTCTAGCACATGTAGAACTGGGGCTGGGAAGAGAGTCACAACTAGCTGTGGGACTTGTTTACAAAGGTGATTGTTCGTAATTGAAGCCACAACCATGAACGAGATGCCAGAGGAATGCTTTGGAGGACGGACACAGAGGCCTTTAACCTGAACAATGGGGATGCCCAAACTTCTGTTATTGATTATTTGTTTATTTGGCTGCATCTGTGTCATGCAGCAGTTCAGGGGCCAGGAATCAAACCCACATCACACCTGTAACCAGAGCCACAGCAATGAGTATTCCAGATCCTTAACCCGCTGAGCCACAAGGGAACTCAAAAAAGGAGCCTTAGAATGTTTTTGCTTGTTTTTTTTTTTAAGTCAAATTTTTAGAGCTAGGTAAAGGAAAAGAAACCCTTGACGACAACAAAGAAAATAAGAGGAGAACTAACAAACAAGAATCACGGATCCAAGTGAGAAAGGACATTTATTAGGAAATATAGGGTCCACAATGTCAAAAGCTGCATAGGGAGTTCTCGTCATGGCTCAGCGGAAACGAATCCGACTAGGAACCATGAGGTTGCGGGTTAATGATCTGGCGTTGCAGACGTGGTTCAGATCTGGCGTTGCTGTGGCTCTGGATAGGCCGGCAGCTGATTAGACCCCTAGCCTGGGACCCTCCATATGCTTCAGGTGCGGCCCTAGATAAGGCAAAAAAAAAAAAAAGAAAGAAAGAAAAAGGTGCATAGTTTGAGTGAAAGGGAGGAGACTGGACCACAGTAGATCGCCTGGGTTAAAACCACCCTTTTGCTGTAACCTTCGGCAAGTTGCCTTAGCTCCATGAAACTGGTTTATTTATTCTATGGTCATCATATCCATTTGGCAGAATAAAATGAGATCATGAAAAAAAAGGACCTAATTCCAGGCTCTGCCTCCTAGAACAGATGACAGGTGACATTTATAAGGCACCAGGTCCTGGTCTAAGTTCTCAATGTGTATTGATTCACTGAAGCCACACAAGAACCTGCTGGCTAGGTTCTGTTTTCATCAGCTTCAGTTTGCAGATGGGGAGACACAGGCTTAGGGAGTTTAAGTAAATTCCTTAAGGTCACACAGCCTTCGAATGGCTGCAGCTGGGATTTGAAATGCACCCATCCTGTTCCCAGAGCCTATGCTCTTAACCACCACATTATACTAAATTTCGTTGAATACATTTTCCATAAATATTAGTTCCTTTCTTTTCAAGAACAAGCAAGCTACATTAATTTTTAAAATCAGGTGGATTGAAAGTATTTAAACTAGGGGTGAGCAAAAAACATACCATACAAAGGCTGGATTTGGCCCATTGCCTCCTTGCAAGGCTCCCAAGGTGAGCGGTTTTTACGTTTTTTTAATGGTTGAAAAAAATTTACATCATGTTTTGAGACATGTTAAAATTACATAAAATTCAGATTTTCATTTCCACCGATAAAGTTTTATTGGAACATAAACATGTCCATTTAGGCATTGTCTGTGCGGCTTTTGACCTATCAGAGCAAACTTGAAGGGTTGTGAGAGAGACCCCGCAGCCCCCTAAGCCTGAAATATTTGCTTTCTGACCCTCTGCAGGAAAAGTTTGCTGATCTCCTAATATAACCAAAAACTCTTCGGCAATGGAAGACAAGTGGATTTAAGGGCTTGAATGTCTCAGGAATGCTGTTGCCCTTCACCCCCACCCCCCCACACCCGCGATGGACTCTTCCCACCCGTGCACTTCATTACGGGGTGATGGTGGGGCGGAAACCCTCTGACCACGTGGTTTGCTGTATTTCTTGGGTGGAGGAAGAAGGCGGAAGGAGGCTTGCTGGTGAGCGGGAAGGTGAGGCGTTCTTTTCGGCCTTGAAGTACAGCCAGATGAGTTTATCCCCTTTTTGGGTCCATGGAATGATAACTTTTACCTGGCGTTGTAATTGCAGACGCTCGGCAGCCAGGGGAGGAGCGGTCGCCGCGCCAAGTCACAGCCGCGACGGCTTCTCCCAAGGGCGTCTTCTCTGGAGGACTGGGCCGGGATACAGGGAGCAGCAAGGCCGTCTGCTCAGACACGTTCCAGGTATCTACCTGCTCTTCACTGGGAAATGGCAGTGCCTCTGGGGCTTTTCCACAGGGCCAAGAGCCAGTTCACCTGGGTTCTAGGCTGAGATTTGTCAGCGGGCCTCCAACGAGAAGGTATCAAGTCAATTCCTTTCTGCCTTGCTTGCCATAACTAAGTGGGCGTGATATGCTTATCAGATTCTTCCGTGGGTTCATGCATCCAGCCTATAACAAGTAAACAACAGGGTAATAACAGCAGGGATATGTCTTCTTTTTTTTTAGTTTTCTAAAATTGTAGTAAAATAGGAGTTCCCTTCGTGGCTCAGTGGTTAACGAATCCGACTAGGAACCATAAGGTTGCGGGTTCGATCACTGCCCTCGCTCAGTGGGTTAAGGATCCGGCGTTGCGGTGAGCTGTGGTGTAGGTTGCAGACGCGGCTCGGATCCCGCGTTGCTGTGGCTGTGGCGAAGGCCGGCAGCTACAGCTCCTGTTAGACCCCTAGCCTGGGAACCTCCATATGCCGCGGGTGCGTCTCTACATAAAGGCAAAAAGACAAAATAAATAAATAAATAAAGTAAAATAAAATTGTGGTAAAATAGATGTAACAGAGTACCATTTTAACCAGTTTTCTGGGAAAGGTTCTGTGCCACTAAGAACCTTCACATAGTTGTGCAGCCATCACCGCCATTCATCTCCAGACCTCTTTCATCTTTCCCAGTGGAAACTTCGCATCCACTAAACAGTTACTCCCCATTTTCCCTCCCTCCAGGGGCTGACAACCACCTGTTTCTGTTTCTATGACTTAGACTTCTCGAAGTATCTCAGGTAAGGGAAACATGCACTATTTGTCCTTTTGTATCTGGCTTATTTCACTTAGAATAATGTCTTCGATGTTCATCCATGTTGACACATGTCGGAATTTCCTTCAAGGTTGAATAATATTTGATTTATGTAGTTTTTTGTTTATCCATTCATATGTTGATGAACATGAATTTTTTTTCCTGCCTTTTGGCTCTGGTGAATAATGCTGCTGTGAACATGGGCCTACGAATATCTGTTCAAATCCCTAATTTCACTTCTTTTGGATATATATCCCAAAGTAGAACTGTTGGGTCATGTGATAACTCTAAGTTTTATAGGAACAACCTATGGTGTTTCATAGTGGCTACACCGTTTTGTGTTCTCACTGGCAGTGCATAATGGTTCCAGTTTCTCTACGTCTTTGCCAGTGCTTGTTAGGATCTCTTTTGTGTGTTTCAGGTTTTTTTTTTTTTTTTTGTCTTTTTGCCTTTTTATCTAGGGCCACACTCGCGGCATATGGAGATTCCCAGGCTAGGGGTCTAACAGGAGCTGCAGCTGCCGGCCTTCGCCACAGCCACAGCAACAGCAACGTGGGATCCGAGCTGCATCTGCAACCTACACCACAGCTCACGGCAACGCCGGATCCTTAACCCACTGAGCAAGGTCAGGGATCGAACCCGCAACCTCATGGTTCTTAGTCGGATTCGTTAACCACTGAGCCACGACGGGAACTCCTGTTTTTGTTTTTTGTTTTAACAGTAGTCATACTGATTGGTGTGAAGTGGTATCTCATTGTGGTTTGGATTTGCATTTTCCTGGTGATGCTGAGGATCTTTTCATATGCTTATTGGCTAATTGTACGTCTTCTGTAGAGACATGTCTGTGCACATCCTTTGCCCATTTTTAAATTGGATTGTTTGGTTTTTTAATCATTGTTGAGTTGAAATCTAGATGTTAACCCCTTATGAGATAAATAATTTGCAAATATTCCATGGGTTGCCTTTTCACTCTGTTGTTGTTTGATGCACAGTGTTGTTTTTTTTTTATTTTGATGGGGTTTAATTTCTTATTGCCGTTGCCTATGTTTTTGATGTCATATCTAAGAAATTGTTATCAAATTCATTGTTGTGAAGTCTTCTTCTATGTTTACTTCTAAGAGTTTTATAGTTTTAGCTTTTACATTTTAGTCTTTATTCTACTTTGGATTAATTTTTATATATGGTATAAAGTAAGGGTTCAACCTAATTCTTTTGCACATGGATATCCAGTTTTCCCAACTGGATTATCTGTTAGAAAGACTGTCCTTTCCCCACTGAATGGCCTTGGCACCCTTATCCAAACTCTTTGACTGTATATATAAGGGCTTATTTCTGGGTTGGCTTGAGTTTTGATATTAGGATATATGCCTCTCAAATCAAGACCCAAGTTGTATAAATTCTCCATCGATGATCTAATTAAGAGTCAATGTATTCAGGTTATGTGAACACTGGTGGTAGCCCGTCTCATGCTAGAATTTCCAGTGTATGAATCTGTGTCACTACTAGTCTGTGAGTCCCTGGAGAACAGGGACTCTCTTATCACTCAAATTTAAACTTAATCTATCTATATGTTTGTCTATTATATGTCCAGCATCATGACAGTAGTAAGGATATGGAAACTTTGTTTTAAGAGCTTGCAAATCAGTGGAGAAGTAAACATGCAAACATATAAATGTCTTTTGGTGAGAAGAATAGTCCAGAAGGTAAAGTAGGAGTATGAAGATGGTAGTGGTGACAGCCAACTGGAGAGGAGAAACAGCTTTCTCAGAAGTGGTTACGTTTCTTCTGATGTTTAAAAGACCGTTAAGAGTTTGCCTAACAGACAAAAAAGGTGGATGTCGTAGGGACATTCAAAACAGAGGAACCACACATGCAGAGACTTGGAGGGAGGGTGCAATACGGCCACTGGAGGACTTGTGCATGTAAGTCCAGGAAGAGCGGGAGAAGAGTCTAGAGCGGTAGGCAGGCGATAGATTCCAGAATTTGAACTTTCTTATGAGTGTGATTAGAAGGACTTACATGCCTATCCCTAGGCCTTAGCACCTATCATTGTTTATTGAATGGATTTTAGTCTAGTAAAACAATTATTTATATTTCTTCTTCAAATATTACTTCTTTTTTTCTTCTTTCCTTTTTTTTTCTTTTCCCTCTTACATGATTTTGATGGCTTTGTGATTTTTTTTTTTCTCGGATATATATCTAAACTAGAGAAGAACATAAACTACACTGGGGCATGAACTGAGTCAAAAACAACAACCAAAAATGAATTCCCATGAGAAAACATTGCAACTACCTAGGTTAGGCTTGGTTGAACTTTCAAATATGTTTTAAATTAGGTTGTCTGAACCATGACTACAAGTTCCAAACATTCAAAGCAACCTTACTGGAATTGGAACAAAGCCTATTTGCTTTCCTCTAAAGCCTTTTTAAAAAGTGGAGTTAACAGCAGAGCTCTCAAATGTAAAAGTTCATGAAAAGAAAGCCCATAATCAAATTGTCCTCATCACAAATGGCATTAAAACTTCCCAACTATCAAAAGTCGTGATTGCTCAGCAGCATCTCACTTATAGGAACAGTGTCTGCTCAGCACCCTTACTTATTTGGACATAGCCAATCAGATGGAAGTGAGCCAAGGAAGCCTTGGGAACCATGAAAAGAGAGGTGAAGGGCCCATCAACTCAGGTTTTGCTCTCATTTTATACAACATTTAAGCAAACTTGGTTGCGTAGTTTCTGAAGAGGACAGAATATGAGCAGTAAGTTACAAAGTCACCAAAATAGGCACAGGGAGTCTATTGAGGAAAAAAAAATAGTGTTTTGCCAAGGAGAAGACATAAAAAAAAAAAAGTGAAAGTAAGAATCTACAAACTCCAAAAAGAAAACCCACATACCACACAGAAAGCATCCTTTGGTTTTACAGCAAGGCAGTTGAGGCCTACTCACCTCAATAACCTCTGCTGCATCTCCAAAGGAAGGCACGGGACCAAAATTGATTTTCATAAGGATTCCTTCTTTCAGCATAGTTATATTTTAAACATTTAGTCCCGCAAAGTAGTGAAGTTGAGCTCTTCCGAGACATTCACTTCTTCAGAAATAACTGTATCTCATTCTGCCATGGCCAGTTAAATGAAGCATCAGACCACCTCACCTAATGTTAGCATCATTTCCTATTTCAACAGCAAACCTTTTTAATTGGAGAGCTTCTATACTTTTCCCGTATAATAAGTATAACCTCGGTCAAGACCCAGTCTCTTTATCTTTAAAATGGTGATGATAATACTAAGTATATCATAGGTCTGTTGTGAGGACAAAAAGAGATATTTAATGTAAGGCATTCAGCGTTTTCCATAGTCAATATTTCATAAATGCCAAATACCATGACCACCGCTGCTGTTGGTATTACAACAGGGCTGTACCTGGGTTTCTACCCCGACAGCGCTGTTGATGAACTATGCAGTCACGGGAAAGCCCCTTTACTCATTTCTGCTTCAATTTTCTTATCTGGACACTGAAGCTGTATGATATCCACCTCATGGGGTTGCTATAAGGATTGAATGAAATACTATATGAAAAACACTTAAGTAGGGACAAGCACAGAATCAAGACTTAATATTAGGCGTCGTTATTATTGCTGTGGTTGTTACCCTCCATTTTCCTTATAAGAACAATAGTTCTCAAAGTATACTTTGGGGAACCCCGGTGAACCCTTTTGCAGGCAGCCCGTGAGGTCCAGTCTGTTTTGATAGTAATATTTCAATGTCGCGTGTCTTTTTCACTCCTTGAATGTACAATGAAGTTCACCCTAGACCACATGAAGTGTAATATCATTGTAGGTTGAATGTAGTTGCACATTTAAGACTCTAGTTGTCTTCAATGATAAAGAGATTTGCAAAATTCTAAGTGTTCTTCAATTTTTTACCTTTTGCAAAATATAGTTATTTTTCCAAAAGTGTTTTTTTTTTTTTCTTTTTAGGGCTGCATCCATGGCATATGGAAGTTCCCAGGCTAGGGGTCGAATGGGAGCTCAGTTGCCGGCCTACGCCACAGCTGCAGCACTGCCAGATCTGAGCCGCGTCTGTGACCTACACTGCAGCTCACAGCAACACTGGATCTTTAACCCACTGAACGAGGCCAGGGATAGAACCTGCATCCTCATGGATACTAGCTGGGTTTGTTGCTGAGCCACAACAGGAACTCCCTCCAAAAGTATGTTTTTATGGTAGTCTATGATAGGCTTAATGCTGTTACTTTTAATTCAATCAATAATTTTAATGCCTGTGTGGTAAATATCAATAGAAATAATCTACGTAAACAAAAATTCTTTGGGGCTCTCAATAGCAGCTTTAAGAGTTCAGACACGGAGAACAGACTTGTGGTTGTTGAGGGGGAGGAGGAGGGAGTGGGATGGACTGGGAGTCTGGGATTAGTAGATGCAAATTATTACATTTAGAATGGATCAGCAATGAGGTCCTGCTGTCTTGCACAGGGAACTATATCCAATTACTTGTGATAGACACGATAGAAGATAATATGAGAAAAATATTGTATATATATATGTGTACACATATATATATGTATGATGGGGTCACTTTGCTGTACAGCAGAAATTGACAGAACATTGTAAATCAACTGTACTTGAAAAAATTTTAAAAATAACTTTTAAGAGGGTAGAGGAATTCTGATAAGAAAAATTTGAGAACCCTATTTTAGTTCATAAAGCTTCAGAGTTGTTGACATTCTTCAAGATAACTTTCTTGAGGTTTGAGTAGAGGTAGCGTTAAGTCTCAACCAACGTTTTCTGATAAGGAAACCTAGTGATCATTATAATACACCACTCTCCAAAGGTCATGAACCCCCCCCACATGGCGAGGGGGGCACGGTCATCAGGAGGCTTTACAGTTGAGGACTGTTGCAGGGCTCTTCGTGATCAGCTTCGGAAGACTCTACCCTAAACATGGTGTTCAGGGTTAATAGATGTTTTCCAACATCTTAAATTCTGTTCCCTGTGGCCAATCACTGCACACTAAATTCACACGCGGTTCTTGCCGACTGATTAAAAGGAGGCTCCTAAGCGTTAATACTCTTGAGTTGTGGCTTTAGAGTTCAAACTGATTCCCATCACGAGTGTTCAGTCTCAAATGTCAAGGCAGGAATTCTCACCCGTGTGCATAAGCCACTTTAAATACGCTTTTCAGGAGTTCAAGAACTAATCCCTGCAGAAACTGGGTCAAGTCCCTCCCAGCCCTGTCCCCATACCACAGATAGCTAAGCCTCAGTTTTAAGGAAATACTTTGGGATACCAGGGCGTACCTAAAGGAGGGGAAATAAAGAGGGGCAGACTTCCACAGAAAAGACATATGTGGTCTCTCTTTGAATAAGCATGTGATACTTGAGCGTATTTCACTGGAACAAATTGGTTTAAGTATGTACTGCCTGACTTAGGGTTCCCACCGTTGTCTCGATGCAAAGTTGACACCTGCTATGTTGTTTAAGACCTTTGGCTTCAGAGGCTTCAGATTTTGACACACATATACACACGCATAGATAATGCATTTGGTTGGGTTGGATGGAATCTTCAGTAGTAATTCAGAGAGTTTGGCTTATGGGGCAGTGTCACAGGTTTGCATGCATTATGCAGAATTTTCTGCGCAATGCAATAGGCTCTTGGAAATTAAATTGGTTTATTTCAATCCAGTGCTTATTTGACATAAATGTCACATTTATGCTGAAGAGTCATAGCATTCTTCTATTTCTGCTCCAATAATGTTAATTCTTAAAGTGTTACCCTACATTGGCTGTGACTACATGGTGCCAAATATCCATCTGGAGATAAGAAACCTGTATTTTATTATCCTGATGTTCCCAAATCTAATATTTGATGGGATAGAGTTCAATTACCTGTATGTTTAACTATTTTCATTTCTAACTAGACACCCTGGCACTGGAGAAAAATAGAAATAAGCAATATGAAATGAAAATCATTTTGATCGAACTAGATAGCATAGAACTAAACAACCCTACTCCAATATTTTGCTCAATTTAATAATTTCAACCAAATGTTATCAGTTTCTGCGTGGAACGTAATGTGCCAAACAAAATAAATTGACTATTTTACTGTTGAAATAATGTGAAAGAAGCATGGAGCTTGAGGAAACAAGCAGGAGGTAGGTGGGGCAAGGCAAAGGAGGTTTAGTGCTCACCTCCTCATCCAAGGAGACGGGTCTGAATGGAGCTAGCTGTCCCAGCATTAGAGCAGGGAGATTGGTCCTCTTATCTTCGACTCTAAATAGGAGGACATCCTGTGATGTCTTCAGCCCTGCTAGTGCCGTTTTGGAAGACAGGCATACGAGGCATTTCTAACTACTGACTTTTAGGGAAGGTTTCTCCCTCCCTCAGTTTCCCAGCCAGTGTCTCAGCACATACTGGACACACTCCAAGCTTTAGGAATGGTCCATTCACTGACTCCTCATCACCACCATAGTCTTAGACTTGGAAATGCAGGCAGCAGACCACTGCTGCCTCCAGTCTGCTACTGCTGGGTGCCAGTTTATCTTGTCCTAGAGAAGAACTCAATTCTTTTTTTTTTGGTCTTTTTAGGACTGAACCCATGGCATATGGAAGTTCCCAGCCAGGGGTCAAATCGGAGCTCTTAACTGCCAGCCTGCGCCACAGCCACAGCCACGCCAGATCCAAGCTGTGTCTGCGACCTACATGGCAGCTCATGGCAATGCCAGGTACTTAGCCCACTGAGCGAGGCCGGGGATTGAAGCCACGTCCTCATGGATACTAACTGGGTTTGTTTCCACTGAGCCACAACACGAACTCTGGGAAGTATTTAATTCTGATGTTTCCTGGGACATAGAGAAGAGAGAACAGGCTGACCAACATAAGAATAGTCCTGTCAAAGCTGTCCAGACTGGAGACGCACTATTGAAGTTGTTGAGGCATTTGAGTATTCTCAGATTCCTATTTACTTCCTTTTTTTTCTTGCTTAGTTTAGCTTCACTGTTTTTTCTTGAATCAGATCTACAATATTCAAATGGAAGTTCAAGGTTAACCATTTTCTGATAAATCTGGGAGAAAAGTGAAGTCCTATTGTGTTTCCAAGCTAGCCAGTCCAACTGAGGCACAAGTAGGTTTAATGACCACATTAAATAATTCACGTCTATGTTGTCTTGCTCTTTGTCTCAAAATGAGTGAAAGTACAGATGTAGATGGAGCTTTTCAGATAAACAGGGCTGATAAATTGCCAAAGATGAACATACTTATTCAAACCTCCCTGATGAAATTGAAAGATGGACATGTTATACATTTATGCAATTTAGTTCAACAAATAAACCGTTTAACCCTTAGGTCTGAGGGGCCTACTATGTGTTACTTTTTGAAAATGAACGTAAAAGACTTATTTTTAAGGAACTCAGGATCTAAGTAAAAGACCTGAAAGAAAACATAATTTCCTTATCAGTGGCATACTTGAGATACAGAGAGGCATAGCCTGCTTTGGGAACCCAGAGGGCAGATGATGTTTTCCTCACTATAGTTACCATTAAGAAGCCCCGTGTATATATATATATGTATTATAATATGTAGTATATACATATTTTTCAAGCACCATACACGTGTATAAAATATGTATCTCGTAACTAGTAGAAATAGAGTAAATTCCGGGAGCCGCCTTGTTACTCCCTAATTCTCTGTTGCCAAGGCTTCAATGATTGATCTTTAGAAAAGCTACAGTTTAGCACCTGTTGAATGATATTAGGGGAAATCATCTGTGTTGCAAATCGAGAATATGTTAGGGAGGCTGGACTCAAATGGATCCAGGTTTTGATATCTCTTTCCTTCTGTTTCAGCAGACAAATAATCTGTTGCAACTTTGCTGCTTCTCTTCCATAGCTTGGCTCTGTTCCCGCGCACCATTTTGTTCTAGGGGATGCCTAAACCGATTCTTCAGCGTTAGCCAAAACAAATGAGGAGCTTGGCTCTCGGTCTGGTCACAGCAGCTGCTGCGATTGAAGTTCTCTGCACCTAAGACAGTGGGGCAGCTTTCCGTTTGACAGATGAACACATTTTCATTACTAGAGAAACAGGAAGCATCGCATACTGGGCAGAAAAAAAAAAGAGAAAGAGAAAGAAATATTGGGGAAGTTGCTTTGTTCTTTCTTCCATCCATCGTGGTTATTGTTCGGCTGTAATGTCGGTGAGGAGGCTGGCGGAGTGGGAGCCCGAGACCCAAGCCTCAGGCTTCTCTTCCCCTCAGGCTGTTACTGAGAGCTGACAGCTGTGTGGTTTCTTGACCTCAGGTTGCCTCAGCCAGGAAGATCCTTTGCGGATCTGTTCTGGGCGGCAGTTTCTGTTCATGCATGCAGCCACGGGCGGGGAGAGGCCGGGCGGTCTTGGGGAACCCACATTTAAAGGAAAGAAAGAGAAACATTTGGCTGTTTCCACTAATTCAGTCATACAATGGGGCTGAACTGTAAAGTGGGTCTTGAAGGCCCGCAAAATAGCTACTCGAGACTTCCAGGGTGATTGGGAAGCTTGTGACTGACTCAGCTGCAGGGGACTGGACCCCGGTTCTTCAGAGAACAGAGCGCATCTCTAGAAGGACAACCTGGTGACAGCCTTTCCTTTGGAGCGTCGTACTCCGGTTCCTTTGATCAGAATGGTAGCCTTGGGAGGCATCCTCGATTCCCAGGTTTGGTGTGTTCAGTCCCTGGGTAAACGTTAGTGCCAGCCACCGACAGAGAAGTCCAAAAAGCAGAGGAAAATTGGGGGAAGGGGAGCGGAAGACGACGACTAGAACACACGTAAGTCTCAGGGATGACGTTGCAAATGAAACGGCAAACATTTAGTTGGCGTGTTGGGGGACGTCTTCAGGGGTCTAGAGCCCTCACAGACACATGATTTCTGGACCCTCTACAAAGATCACTGTACCAGGAACCTCCTGGCTACTGTGCGATCTCTTGAAGAAGTGGGGTAGCCAGTCAAGGAAGCTAACATGTCTTGATCAACTACTATTTTTCAGACACTGTGCTCGGTGCTTTATGTAATGAACAACCTACAACAGCACAGAGTGTAGGCACTCAATATTTTGTTATAAACAAAAAGAACCTGAGACTCAAGCTGTCCTACCTAGGTCATGTGGTTAAGTGACAAAGCAAGACTGCCAGCCCAGTTCCATGTAATTCCAAAGCCATCTTGGAGTTTGAAAGTTTCTTCTACACACGTACCCCTGCCCCATCTCTCCTACAGCCTTGAGGACCTACAATGTGCTTTTCGATTCCTCACCTGTCTCTCCACACAGGACCCCAGACTGCTGGCAATTGACAGGAGCTGGCACACAAGATGAATCCTATTTGCAACCCTTGTGCCTTTACCAGTGGGCCAGGCGGGAAGAGGGGATCTGATTCTGCTGTTGTATTTATTTACCAAAGATTTCCAATGTAGCAGGCCGTGCATTGTCCTTGGCCATGATCTTAATTAGCAGGTCCTTAAGGACTCACAAGGACCCTCTCAGTTTTGCATCTTTGTCACATAACATGCATGATGTTTCGTCTTTGGTCCTCAAGCTAAGGACTTGCTCCCCCAAAATATCAAGTCCCTTCCTATCTAGTATTCCATATTCATAAAAGCATTTGATGAAGGCTTTATTGGTGCTGGTGACTCGAAGGTCAGAAATGCTGGGGAGCTTAGTCAAGGGTTCTGCTGTAAGTGAGGTACAAAACCAAGCAAGAAATCCAAACTTTCTGTTCCTTCCTCTTAGAAATCAAGATTTTAAAAATCACATCTCAGTGTTCCTGTTGAGGCTTAGTGGGTTATGAACCCACCTAGTATCCATGAGGACACAGGTTTGATCCCTGGCCTCGCTCAGTGGGTTAGGGATCTGGTGTTGCCACAATGTGCAGCATAGGTCATGGATGTGGCTTGGATCCAGCGTTGCCATGGCTGTGGCGTGGGCCAGCAGCTGCAGCTCTGATTCAATCCCCTAGCCTGAGAACTTAAAAAGAACATAAAAATAAACTAAAAATCACATCTCATAGAGGTTTAAGTTTCAGTTAAGCCTTCCTAGAATTCTTTCGGAAAAAAATTCTTTTCGAAAAAAAATTTAATTTTTAATTGTTTTTCTAAAAGTACTGCATCTAAAATAAGCTTCTGATAGGCTTTTTTTCTTATTCTAGTTTCTTTCTTTCTTCTTCTTTGTGAATTACCCTTTTATATTTGCTCTTGCAAATGAATTTGTGCCAAAGAACAACCAAGGGCACTTTTTTGAGGAAAAAAAATATGTGTAAATGCTGCTTCCTATAATAGCAAAGAAATTATATGTATGAATTATTAAGTTTTTCAGACTCAATTTCCACATTAGTGGTATGAAATATCAGTGCACTCTCAGGGTGGTGGTGGGAATTAAATTATTTTATGTAAAGCATCAAACAATATGCTGAACACATAGTAGGTATTTAGCAAACGTTAGCTTCTATTACCGTTAATATTGACATTAATTGTTTAAGTAACAACATAAAAAGGATCAAGAAGAGTACTACCATCATAATTTCTAAACCATACTACATTATTATTTTTATCTATGATTTCCTTTTACCATAGACTATTGATTACAGACTAGTTTTGCTTTGATATCTATCTGTCTGAAATCCATCTATCTATCTGAAATCTATCTACCTATTATCATCAGGCAGGTCAGGGTCAACTGTTATGCCTGCGATACCCACAGCCTTTTCTCAGGGACACCACTTTGCACATAGCTTTTCCTAAAGGATCCAAGGAGCATCCTGGACAGCTATGTTCTCAACCAGATTGTCCTGTGTCCCCCATCACCAAGTCTGAGTAATTGACTTGAGAGTAAGCCATCCCCAGGCAGGCGTGTAGCCTGGAAGTCTGTAGGTCTCTACTTGGGAATAAGCTAAGCTAATGAGATGCTCTCAACTCTGCAATTAGTCTTGTGAGTTGTGGAGAAGATGAGGCTTTTAAAACAGAGCTGAATTCTGAAAGGAGACCCAGAGAGATCATTGAGTAGAGTGGGGCCATCCTCTGGAGTGGTGAGGAAACAGAAAATAAAATTTTAGCAGAAGCGTTTGCTGCTTATGACAGCATCTCTCTATGGCCTCCAGTTAAAAATTCTGTGCACCTGTGTCTCCCTTGTCCCAAAAGTGAGGCTCCTTTGGGGTGGCTCTGAATCCCCAGCCTCTTTCCTCCTGCCGTGTCATAGTTGGAGGGACGCAGAGTTTGCCCTCAGAGGCACCTGTTGATCTGTTCAGTGTCGCCACTCTGTCACTCAAATGCCCCATTGGACCTGGAATTTCCTACAAAGCTTGAAGTCACTCAGCCTGCGTAGGGCAGACTGAAAAATGATGCATCCTGTTTCGCAGTCCTCTCAGCTTGTCTGGCATTTCCATCAGGGATCCTGTTATCCCTGATATCTCCAGCCATCGCTGGGACTTGGGCCGCTTCCCAAAGATCCAGGGACATGCCTATTGATCCACCCTTTCTTCCTCCTTTGACCAAACTGTTCTAGTATAGCGGTGGGGTTTTGTTGGTTTGTTTGTGGTTGCCTTCAAGTTTGCAAAATGCATTTACAACTAATCCAAATCCACTTCAGAAATAATACTATACTCCTTCATGAGTAGTGCAAGTACCTTATAACAAAGTATTCCCAATTCTCCTCTTGTTCCTTACAGCATTGCTTTCATTTATTTCATTTATTTTACTTACAGGTAAATTACAATCTCCAAACACATTGATGCTGTTATTATTTTGAATAAACTGTTATCTGTTAGATTAATTAAGAATACAAAAATTAGGGAGTTCCTGTGGTGGCACAATGGAAACAAATCTGACTAGAAACCATGAGGTTGCAGGTTTGATCCCCAGCCTCACTCAGTGGATTAAGGATCTGATGTTTCTGTGAGCTGTGGTGTAGGTTGCAGATGCGGCTCAGATCCTGCATGGATGTGGCTGTGGCTGTGGCTGTAGCTCTGATTTGACCTCTAGCCTGGGAATTTCTATATGCTGTGGGTGTGGCCCTACAAAGCAAAAACTAAACAAGTAAAAATAAAAATAAAAGATTTTATTTTGGCTTCATTTTTTCTTTCCCTAATATTTTCTCTTTTTTTATGTAGGTCCAGATTTCGATATCATTTTTCTTCTCTCTGAAGAATTTCTTTGAACATATCTTATGGGTCAGATCTCCTAGCAACAGATTCCCTAAGTTTTTGTTGGTCTGAGAATGTCTTTATTTCTCCTTTTATTTCTGAAGGATAATTTTATCGGACACAGAATTCTAGTTTGGTGGGCTTTTTCTTTGAACATTTTAAATATTTCACTTCACTTGCTACTTGCAAGTGAAGTCTCATGAAATTCTTACCCACTTTTTCTCTCTAAATGAGGTGCAGATATTTTCCCCCCTGATCCATTCAAGATTTTCTTTGTTTTTGATTTTTTTTCTTTTTTTTGCATTTTGAATATGATGTCTGGATGTAGGGTCTTCTGGCTTTTTTTTTTTTTTTTTTGGCATTTAGCATGTTTGGTATTCTCAGAGCTTCCTAGATCTGGGGTTTGGTGCCTGTTGTTTATTTTGGAAAATTCTTGGCCAGTATGTGTTTCAAATATTTTTTCTGCTTCTTTCTTTCTTCTTCCCTCTCCTCACTTCTCCCTTCCTTCCTTCCTTCCTTCCTTCCTTCCCTTCTGGTATTCTCATTATACTTATGAAGCCTTTTGTAATTGTCCTGCAATTCTTGGATATTCTTCTCCATGATTTTTCATTCTTTTTTCTTTTTACATTTTAATTTTTGCAGTTTGAAGTATTGACATATCTTCAAGTTCGCCAATTCTTTTCTTGGCCATGCTGATGTGACTATAAAGGCATTCCTTATTTCTGCTACAGTGTTTTTAATTTCTAAAATTTCCCTTTGAGCTTTCCTTAGAGTTCTCATCTATCTCGCTGCTTACTTAACCCATCTGTTCTTGCTATACTGTGTTTTGAATCTTCCAGGCCTTGCCTTTTCCACATTTAAAGCCAAGGAAGTCAAACAATTATGCTTTTCTTTAAAATACTTGGTTCTTGCAATAAAAGGCATTGCTTTCAAAACTATTTTTTTTTTTCCAGCTTTAGATCTATCCAGATCTACATAAGAGCTCTTTCTTGGGTATCAGCCCTAGCTAAAGGCAGCATTATAGCAAGTTTTTGATGATGCCTGAATCATTAGAGGCTGGGGAAAATATGGTAAACAGACTGCAGTTTTAAAATATCTTCCTACTATGTTTTGCATTTCAAGGGATTTGCAAAACCTGGAACACAGAGTTCACACTGCACTGACCCAGCTGAGAAGCAAGATAGCCCTGACCTAGGCTGAGAAGATGAGACAGAAAGGATACTTTCACCCCAACCCTGGGCATTACTTACAACTCATTTATCCATTTATTTGTCCAATCGATTTACACCCTGGTAAAGAGAAGGAAAACCAGACATAACCCACTTCTCTGAGGGGGGAAAAGAAACGGAGAAATGTGATATTGTACTTGGGATTGAGGAAAACTAATTGATTTGACAGCTAATCTAAAACTCCTAAGGGAAAAATCAATATAGACCAAAATAATCTAGTCTGTAATTTTGTATGCTGTTCCCTCTAGTATGTTGATTGTATAGCATCAATGTCATCTATTTTAGATGGAATGTTACCAACTATAATGCTTCTGTTGATATTTCACAAAAGATTCTAATCTCATTTCAGTAATAGCTTCTGTCATTCCCAGCGACACATATGCCATAACACTCTTGGTTGCCTTGACAGAAATATTAATGTGCTCAGATTTTACGTTATTCTGACCACTGTGGGTCCCTTTCTTGGCATTCAGTTGCTTTTGCTTTACGTGCAGTGTTAGAGCCTGGCTGGCCAATCCCAATGCGTTAGGTGTTATTCATGGGGATCATCAGCCTTCTCATCTCTGTGTGATCTGGATCTTCTCTAGCAGAAAACTCTCCTACAGTTCTGTGCATTTTCTCGTTAAACCTCATGCTTTCCCGTCTTCTGCAGCTCAGATGAACTTGTTACGTACCTTGAGCCTCCTCCTCGTTTTAGCCCCTTAGTGTTATCGTCTCTCAGATGGGAATGGATTTACGGTCCACACATCTACCTGATATTTGAAACTTGCACACACACCTTCTCTTCCAAAGTCCTACTCTGTCTTTAAACCCATTGCCTTCTCGTTCTGTCTTTGCTATTTCTACGACATAGACCTTACAGAGGCAGGTACATTTCAATGTAGTTTTCACCTTTTACTCTAGTTTCAATTTTTAGTTCAGAAAAGATGTGAATGACTGGGTCACTTTGCTGTACAACCAAAATTGCCAAAACGTTGTAAGTCAAGTGTACTTTAATAAAAAATGTAAAAGAAAAAAAGTTCATTTAGAACAATCCACATGTTTCTTCTCCTCCACAGACCTTTAGATACGTACAATACCTATCAGGAGCATTGCTTCTCTGGGCTAAATATCCCTAGTTCCTTCTATCATTAATTAAAGAATATAGTTTTTGATTTGCCTTACCATCTAAGTTGGTGACTCACTCAGCAACATTTTGGAAGGGATATTAGGAAATTTCTCCACTTTGGTATCAGAATCCAGACTGGAATGATTAAAAGTATATGGCTATCTCTTTTTAAGATTTTAAAAATTTAAGAAAAGTAAAAAAATAAGATTAAAAAAGATAGGTGTTAATGGGATTCACTAATTCATACAAGAGAATAAAGTTTCACACAATTTTCTGTAAATTTGATAATATTTTAAATATCATATAGTAGTGATGCTTAAACTCAGTACCACAGGAATGCTATGGAACACTTGGAGAATTATCTGGGAGACTCCATGATGATTTTGGAGTGTCCTTAATGGAGACTGAGTCAAGGGTACTGGGGGAGGGCGATCACATTGGAAAGAAGAACTAAAGGATTGGTCCTGAAACTCTGTCTACGTAGTATATAAAGTTGTTACCTACATTGCATATGACAGAGCAGTTAATAAGTTCTCTAAAGATACTTTTACTCACTCTGCATCTAAGATTAAGAACTTATCCATTGCCCACTTAAAAGATTGTTGTTTTTGTTTTGGGTAGCTTTAGAAAGTGATGGAGATTCTTGGAAGATAAAAGCTATTCTTCCACGAAGACACTGTTGGAGCCATTGTTACTCTGATTCCCCATGTTACTGCTTTTGTCCTAGGTGACCCTGCATTGGGTGTACCCTGTCACCGATTACCAAAAATATGCAAAGACCCCCTCAGTCCCTACAATGCAGTTGCTTAATATTTACTTGCAATAGCAAGACTTACAGTGGTTGCAAACGAATACTTCTGATGTGCACTGGAAATGTCTGCTACCAATTACTTTTTATTCTGGAAATGATTTGTTCCCCCAAGTGCTTCTGCATTTTATTGTCTCTGTGTCTGTCTTTTCCTCAGATGCCTCTATGTTCTATCTGTACTGTGTTTCCGGAAGGAAAGTATAGTCTGCTCATTTTAGTCCAGACTTTGTCATTTGCAGCAGCACCCCACCCCCCGGCCAAAGCGCTCCCATCAGGGTAATATTTATGTTCACTTTTAGACATTCTTTCTGGCTACAGCTCTTCCCAGTCTTACCCTCTAATCATTACAGGACCATCAATCCTAAGACTACGCAGGTGATGCTTTTAAAGTGTGGTATCTGTGGTATCTAGAACAAAATTCGATACCACAGGTGAGGTCTGATCCTAGCTTTCTCTTAGCTTGAGAGTCATGTCAGTCACTGGTGGGGGTTATTTTGACTCAAAGAACTGATGACAGATTGCCTTTATTAAATATCTTCTGTAGATAGAACATTATGTTCAGCTTTGGAGCATCCACCAACTTCTAGGCAGCCTTAGAGAAGGCAGAGTATCTTCCCTCCAGAACTGCCATGTAAGATAGAGCTGAAAACAAGCTGCCACTTGTTGTTAATCATAAAGCCATTATCTGGCGAAATCCTACCTACGGTATTTGCACAGCCATTGAAAGATGAGAGATTTAGGCTTAGAGTGACAAGATTTATGGTGAAATACATACTTGATACATGTCGTATAGACATCTCTTTGGGGGCAGTTTGGAATTAAGAATCTTTACTTACGGCCCTCAGTGTGCCTAAATTTGGATTGCTGTTCCTCTTTTATAAATGAGGAAACTGAGTCTCAAAGATAGGATAAGCAGCATACAGTTAAACAACCAGCAGGGCCAGGATTAAAACTCAGATATTTTACTCCAAAGCCCAAGCTCTTCCCACTAAAACATGCTTTCCGGGAGGTGGCCTGTGGGTAAAGTGAAAATTATGTTCTAGATGTAGCATTAGCAAACATATGAAGAGAAAAAAAAAGATGGACTACAAGTAACATACAATGGAAGGTTCATAATTCTTAAGTTATTGCAATGATTCTAAACTGAAATGTATTAGATATTACCATATTACTACTCAACCAATATTAGCCAGTTATTTTAGCTGTACACTGCACTGTGGTCCTTGATATGCTTTCTTCTGTGCTTCTTACATAAGCTGTTGGTAACTTCACAGACAGTCTTGAATCATTACTGCATGAAAAATTTTTTTTGTCATTGTTTTTGACCTAGAAATTCTTATTTCTTGTGGCAAAGTGGAGAGTCCCTTTCCACTTTTCGGTATTGACAGGTTGCTGAGGAAGTCTTTACCCAAACGGACTTTTAAAGCAGATAGAAAGCTTGGTTGCAAAGATATCTATCAGTGTGCAAGAAATCATAGACATTACAGCTTTACATTACACTGAAGGGACTTGCAGTGTTATCTACTCAAGCATCCCAGTTTTATCGGTAAGAGAACTAAGACCCAGAAAGGCCTATAAATAGTGTGTTCTAATAACACCTACCCTATGTAGGATGATGATGTCATTCATTTTCCATATTGTGACAATTTGGAAAGTGAAGGAGCGCTAACTGAATGGGATGCTGGAAAATGGGCACTGTCCTAGGCAAACCAGGATTAACAGCCATTCTAACCTCTTTGAACTTTTTTTTTTTGCTTTTTTTGGAGCTGCACTTGTGGTATATGGAGGGTCCCAGCTAGGGGTCAAATTGGAGCTACGGCTGCCAGCCTCCGCCACAGCCACAGCAACGCGGGATCCGAGCCGTGTCTGCGACCTACACCACAGCTAACGGCAATGCCAGATCCCCGACCCACTGAGCGAGGCCAGGGATGGAACCCTCATCCTCATGGATACTAGTCGGATTCATTTCTACTGCACCATAACGGGAACTCCAGAACTTTTATACTAATGAACTAAGATGGCATATGTGAAAACACTTAGATTAATACCTGGCACATATCTAGAAAATTCAAATAAATTTTGCATTGAATAAGTTCAGTTGCCCAGGAAATCAGTGAGAGTGTTGGGAGTTAAGCATATGTTTTCAAACTTCTAAAGCGAGGAACCAAGAGTACCAAGTGACAACTAATCATCAGGCTTTATCTGTGTTCAGTTTTTGTTTTGTATCTAGCATAGCAAAACTTATCATTTTTTTCAATTTCATAGGTTAACCAAATTATCCAGTGACTTTAAGATAGAAACACATCAATAAACAATCTTTGCAGACTAATAAATCCAGGTGGAAGGAAGGAAAAGATAAAGGAAGGCAGGGTGGGAAGGAGGGATGAGGAGGAGGGATGGTGAGAGCAACTGTTTCTTAAGATATAAGAGTCTGTGGATTCTGTACCCGGACAAGATGCTACACGTTTTATATGGAATTTCTTACAAAGGAAAGTGGGTTGAGTACAGATTGTAACGTAGAAGCAACAGGTTTACAAGCACCCCATTCAACTGCCATTTCACTGTAAAAGTTGTTCCTACATCTTTGATTCAGTCGCATATTTATTTAGTACCATTGGCTTTTGGAGTCCTTGAATTTACCCCTTTTCCACTTTTTGCCATAAGAATAACTGCAGCTCCTTTCTTAATTTATGGCAAACCACAAAATGAGTGACCTGGTACTACTTTCTCCAGTGTTAGGAGCACCCAAGAATAGTTAAAAGATAATATCTATATAAACTGCATTTCTGGGTTATGTCATTTAGAAGTTTCAAGTTTTATTCTTTTTCTAAAGAGGCATAGATGCATTCACTTCTCTGCTTCCAAATCTGAGATGTTGGCTCCTTCCAAGATATTCTGTTTGTTTTCTTTTCTTCATTCGTCTCCTTCTTTTCCTTCCTTTTCTTTACATTTTTTTTTTTCTTTTTAGGGCTGCACCTGCATCATATGGAAGTTCCCAGGCTAAGGGTCGAGTCAGAGCTAGAGTTGCTGGCTTAATGCCGTAGCCATGTAAGATCCGAGCCACGTCTGGAACCTACGCGCAGCCCACCACAACTAAGTGGGGCCAGGGGTCTAACCTGCATCCTCATGGATACTGAGCCACAACAGGAACTCCCTTCCAAGATATTTCTGGGTGAAATCTTGTCCCTGGATATGCCGCACATAAATCTGTTCTACTCCTTGCCATTTATCCGATGGCAGTGAGGAGGTGAAACTTCAAATGTTATCCAGACTGTGAAATCTGGCCCTTTTCCTATTTTGACCTTTTCATTTTTCCTAGTTCTGACTGACTGGTCATTGCCAGCCCCTCCTGCAGGTTGGTTGTATTCTAAGGACCGAAAGAGAAGACTTGCCAGCTAATCAACATACCAAATATCAAAAAGGTCAAAATGAGCTGTTCTTCTCTATAACTTCACCCAAGCCACCCCCAGTGTATGCATGTCCACTGACATAGAAACATCCAGTTCTAGTTTTAGTCCAATTTAAAAAAAGGGAATGTGGAGTTCCCATCGTGGCTCAGTGGTTAACGAATCCGACTAGGAACCATGAGGTTGCGGGTTCGATCCCTGGCATCGCTCAGTGGGTTAAGGATCCGGCATTGCCGTGAGCTGTGGTGTAGGTTGCAGACGCAGCTCGCATCCCGCGTTGCTGTGGCTGTGGCGAAGGCCGGCGGCTACAGCTCCTGTTAGACCCCTAGCCTGGGAACCTCCATATGCCGTGGGTGCGGCCCTAGAAAAGGCAAAAAAGTAAAAAATAAAAAAAAATAAAAAAAGAGAATGTGAATAACAGTGAGTTATTTTACTCTAGAAAACTAATGTGGGAAAAACTACCCTCTACTACATCACAAGATTATAAAGCTTACGAAGGGCTCTATGTCTGATTTATAATCAAGTTGGGAAACTTTTTTCAAGAAAAATGCTGATTTTTTTTTCCAGTAAGAATTTTCAAATAAGATTCCCCCAATGACTGATTTTTCCTACCTTCAGTTTGAGAATTTTATTCTTAAATCGAGTTTTTTCTTCTCTCTTTGAATTGTATCTTCATTTTTACATTTTCTCCCATGTGCCATTAAGAATAATACTAGAAAGTAAACAGTTAAAATGCAAATACCTTTTATTTTCATGGTGCCATATATTTCATGATGCAAAACATATTGTTTTAGGATAGGATAGTTTAAGCTGTAGGAACAAATTAATCCCCAAATCTTGCTTTTTTGGGCAGGGGGTCTTTTTAGGGCTGCACCCACTGCATATACGGAGGTTCCCAGGCTAGGGGTCTAACAGGAGCTGTAGCTGCCGGCCTTCAACACAGCCACAGCAACGCGGGATCCGAGCCGCGTCTGTGACCTACACCACAGCTCGTGGCAACGCCGGATCCTTAACCCACTGAGCAAGTAGATACTTGGCCATGGATACCAGTCAGGTTCGTTAACTACTGAACCATGACAGAAACTCCACAGTCTTGCTTCTTAACATGCTAAAACTTTATTTCTTGTTGCACAATATATCCAATGTGGTTTACCTGGGGGCTGACTTCCACAAATCATAGGTTGATGAAAACCCCCAAGCCTTTGGCATTTTCTGTGCTAGCCTCAGATGATATTGATTCTTCTGTGTTTTGGCCCAATTCTGCTCATAGCACATTGGCCAGAATAGTCCACCTGCAGTGAAAATATGGGTGATCACCTGGATATTCCATAAGCGACAGATGTCTCTGCCACACCTGTGTATGTCAATGTCTTCACTTAAACGTTGATGATCTTGCGAGTAATAACAATATTACAACCATATATCATTTCTAAAGTCTGTATTAGAAATGAATTCTTATAACCACATTTACTCATCTTACTCATTGGGAACTGAGGCTCAAAGAGAGTAGTGTGTTGGTTTGGGTCATCCCAGAGTCAAATGCCATGGTGGAGTTAGAAGCCAAGAGATTTTGGGGGAGAGGGTCGCTTCCGTGAATCATAACAAGGAATAGGCACAGGATGCCTTCAGACCATAGTGAGGCCAGACACCTGTGAAAGGAAAGGAGGAGGGAAGAGCCAGGTTCATGCTATGGTGCAGATCGGATGGTCTTGGTCAGCCCAAAGCCAGTTTCAAAGGAACGGTCAACAGGAGAGGAATCTCACCGTAGGCAGAAATAGCCACGCCCCAGTGTCCATGCCTGCATGCTGTGCTCAGTCGTCAGATGGGAACCGATGCCCTTGGCTCGCACACTGAGGCAGAACCCAAAGGCACTGCAGCTGGAGGCTGTCAGCTGACGGCACTCCTCACAGCGGGTTTTCTCCTGAAGGGCAGCCACAGATAGCTATTTGGAGTGTAGGGGAGCGAGCTGGAAGACATACTCTAGTGTTCTTGTGCGAAGGCTTCCTGGTACTCTAGCAAGCACTGCTAGCTGCTGCACATCTTTGAATGTAATTATTCTACCGTGAACTGGATAAAGAACCTTCAGAAAAAAAAATGAATAGTAATGGGAGGAAATATTAAGGTCAAGTTGTCAGAGGATCACCTTTCCAGCTTCACTTCTGCCATTAAGCAGCTATGTGACCTCTCAGCTCCATCACTGAACTCACTGTGCCTTTATTCTTTTGTCTAAGTTTGTGACTAGACCAGTAGTTCTTAAAGTTCACTGTTTCACAATCACCTAGCGGGCCTGTAAAAACACAGTTCTCTGGTCCCACATTCAGAGTTTCTGTTCTAAGAAATCTTGAGTGAGGATGAAGATTTGTGTTTCTAACACCGTCTCAGGCAGTGCTTCTGTTCAGGAGCCTGCAGTTTGAGAACACTGGACTAGATGCTTTCTGATGTCCTTTCAAACTCATAATTACTATGTGGTTGTAATGTAGCCACATGACTTTAAAATGATCATTGCTACAGTTATTTCTATGTCTCTCCACTCCCTATTACAAACTAATATAAATGTTGCCTTTATTACTATCTATACAATACCTGTATAGACAACATATACATTAAATAAAATATCTGTTTCTTACCATATGGCAGATAGCCAAATAAAATATCCCTTATGTTTGATTTAAAATGCTAATAGAAGAAACCTCACCGTCATCATCATGTATTGAATACACACAATGTCCTGGACTCCATGCAGCCCCTCTGGTTCTGTTTTCTCTTTAATGAGTACATGAGTCAACACAATGAGAGTTACAAGGAAGGAGCAACAACTTCACAGCACAGAGGTGGAAGCCAAATAGGCTTCAGCGCATATCGATGAGGTTGGGGAGGAAGAAACCTATAAGAGTATCATGGCAACCATGTGTAAATGGCTCGTTCCATTTGGGGAGTGGAGAGGAGTTTGGTGAAGCCTAAGCCTAGGCTGCAGGTGTTTGGAGAGGAGTGAATGCTGTTTGTGTGAAGGGCTGGGGGTAGGGAGGAAAAGAGTAGAGTAAATTCAGATCTGCAGTTCAATTCTGTGAATCCCACATATTTGATGACCATGGTTTAGAGCAGTCTACTACACCCCCTGGTAGGTAAGTAAACACTGGTAGACAATTTTACTGGGGGGAACAGAAGGGAGAGAAGTAAAGAATGTAGGACCTGTCTCAGCTCTGCCAAGGTGGCAGCTTTGTAGCTTTTAGCAGGTCTCTGAGCTTTCTCAGGGTCCTTTTCTCATCTGTAAATGAATGTAGCACTTCTTTTTTTTTTTTTTGTCTTTTTGCCTTTTATGTGGAGCCGCACCCACGGCACATGAAGGTTCCCAGGCTAGGGGTCTAACAGGAGCTGTAGCTGCCGGCCTACACCACAGCCACAGCAACGCGGGATCCGAGCCGCGTCTGCAACCTACACCACAGCTCACGGCAACGCCAGAGCCTTAACCCACTGAGCAAGGCCAGGGATGGAACCCGCAACCTCATGGTTCTTAGTCGGATTCATTAACCACTGAGCCACGAAGGGAACTCCGAATGTAGCACTTCTCACACCTGTCTTAAGAGAGAGTGAGGCTATGAAGTGAGAGCAGTTGTTAACCACAAAGCTCTGTGCCTCAGTACGATGGGATTAATGAGCAAACTGGTCTGTATTTTTTGATTGTTCAAAACACTTCCAGCTTTCTGGTTTGGTAAGAAATTTCACTCTCTTCCCCAAAGACCAGAACTCCTGCGGAGAATGGTCTGGCATTTATCCAGATGTCTGTGGGGTGTCCTGCACTACCGTGAGCTCTGGGAATGTGGAAAAGGAATCCTGTCTCAGACTTGGCGTCACAAGTGTTCCCTTACTCACAGGAAGTAGGTTGTCCTCCCGGCTACAAGCGGAGGGGAGACTCCCACAGAGTTTTAGTCCATGTGATGTTCCGAGGTGGAGGACAGTAAGAGGTGGCATAAACAGAACGGAAAACCAAAACACGGTTGGCCAAAACATGTTGCAATTAATATCTCCCAGGGGCTCAACTGGTTTCTTTCTCTGGTCGAAGCCTAGAGGAGTAAAGGAAGGAAGGGGAAAAGGCAATGCAGCTAAAGAGAATGCAGCTCAGCTCAAGGTCAAGGTTGTGCTCTGGAGATCTTTCATTAAGGATCGGAAGGGGTTAGTACAGGCTGTGACCTCTGGCATTAGAAATACCTTGTCAAGGGAAAATCAGATTCTTAGCCAGGGGAAAGGCAGGAAATGTTATCTACACTTCAATGAACAGACGCTCAAAGAGTTGATATTTGGTAAACCGAGTCTATCCATGAGGAGAGTGCTGTGGAAGCTAGTTATACTGGGATACTTGTTTTCGAGTTATCATTTCCTTTAAGTAAATGGATACATTGAATTTGAAGGCATCCAAAGACTGGATTATAGGAAATCATTCAAAATTCAGAGGGCACTCTTCTGAAAGAATAGAGAATATCAAACAATTTATATTTGGCTTTAGAGTTTTATCCTAATTCATTTTTAGCATATTTTCCTATGCATTAGTATTTTGTTGAAATGAGTAGTAAAACAGACCAACATTTTCTGTGTCCTCAACACCTTGAGGGGGAAGGTAGGTGAGAGTTCTGTTCTGGACACCAAGTGTGAGAGGACTAATAGACATTCAGGTGGAAGTGGGGAGTGTATGGAAAACCTTAGGAGCCGTCCCTTCAACACTCAGTTGTCTCTAGAGCTGGAGTCCTACCGTCTTCACCATGAAAGATTTAGACATTTCCACATATCCCCTTTGATGTTCCATCATCACAGCAAACCCAGTGTATCTAAAACAGAACTCATTTTCCTTCTCAACAGGCTGGCTTTATTTATGCCATTCCTGTTTCTGCTGTGGATTTCAGCATTTTCCAAGTCACCTAGTTTCTCAGCCTCACAGGTAGTCTGGGCTCCTCCCTCTCCCTTTCTACCCAGATCAATTCACAAAGTTCCGTCCATCATAGCTGTGTAATGACCATCCTATACTCCACTCTCTTTCCACTTCATCTGTTACTGCTCTGGTTTAGTCCAACATCCCCAGGATTCCATTACACCTAGAAACAAGTCATCTTAACCACAGGCCATCTCAGCATTCAGTTTCATTCTTTGTATTACCAGACTTTCAAAAACAGTCCTTTGCAGGTGCCCTCTTTCAATGCAGAACTATTTCTTGACTCACCATTTGTGGTAGAGACTGTTAGATGACTCCACGTGTCCATCAGTCCGTTAGTTTTTAGAAACTAAACCCTAGACAATGTGCTTAGATCAGAAGCCCATCATTCCCAGGTTCCCTTGCAGTTACTTTTGGTCATGTGATCAAGTTCTGCTTCATGAGATGTAAGTAGCAGATGTGTGGGTCTACTGAATTGTTTCCTTCAAAGTGAACAATTTCTTCATCCTCCTTCCTGATTCTGGACTGTGACCCTATTTTCAGAACTGCAACAACTGTCTTGAATCTTTTGATAATCTTGAGGTTGGAAGTTAACTTCCGAAAGTGGCCAAACAGAAAGATGGAGACTTTCTCTGGGGTTCGTGGAGCTGTCAGTATGACCCCTGAACTGTCTAATTCTGTACCTTTTTTATTTACATAGCAAAATAAACATTTGTATGTTTAAGCCACTATCCTGAGGGTATGTTACTTACAGGTAAATGCAAATCTGCACCAAGATACTGTTATCCCCAAGATTCAGGGAGTTCTTAACTTGATATTCACTGCAGACACTTGGCCTGCCTCTAAGCCCGTTTCTACAACCCTGCTCCTACCAGAAACATTTCTTGTATCAAATTATTATATTCCAAATGTGCTCCTGTATTGGAATTTAATATTTCAGGGACCCTGACTTTCACTTAGCCCCAAAGCATCTATCAGATACTTTGCATTGAGACTCAAATAAATATAGAATGATAGACTTTTCAGGATGGAGGGAATTTAAGATATCTCTAATTCAAAACTTTCTAGACAGTGAAGGAAAATTCTCTATATTCCTGGCAGTCAAAGTATATTTGGTGACCAGTAGTGTTTTACAAGACTTGGGTGGTTCAAATGCACCTTCAAGTTTGAGAAGCATTTCATCTGCAGCATCTCTAATCACAAGTCATTCAACAGCTGCTTAATTTGCTCACACACACGCAAAACACCTTAGCCTATGCTTGGACAGCTGTAATTGCTAGCCAGCCATTCCACATCATAAGCTGCAGATTGCTTCTTTGGACCTTTCACTTATGACTTTCCTATTTCTGGTTTCTGGAATAATGATGAATTATACTTATCCACCACAATGTTTTAGAGAGAGCAATCACTGTTTTAAGCCTTCTTTTAAACCAATGAGTTTTGGTGATGTTCTAGTGATTAAGATGTTTTTAGTTATATGAATTTTATAAAAATCATTTTTAAAGTTAAAGCATGCTGAAAAATATAAAAAATCATATCTTGTTGTTTCTTATTTGTTTTAATCCGGAAAAATCTATGTGTGAGTCAGGACCCTGTTTTTTTTTTTTTAATGACTTTGATTTTTTCCATTATAGTTGGAGGACCCTGGTTTTTTTGTTTGGTTGGTTTTTTTCTTTCTAGAGCTTATCTACTACCAATCAAAACTTGCATATATATATATATATATATATATATATATATATATATATATATATTAGTATGGTTTTTTTGTTTGGTTGGTTTTTTTCTTTCTAGAGCTTATCTACTACCACTCAAAACTTGCATATATATATATATATATTAGTATGTCTTCATGCGTGTGTGTGTGTGTGTGTGTGTGTGTGTGTGTGTGTATGTGTATGTATGCCTGAGCTCTCTCCAGTACAAGTCTTGGTTTCTACCTTTCTACCTTCCTGTAGGACACTTTCTTTTAAGTAACTTGTCATCTTCTCAAACTCAACCTCTTTACCTAATGCCTCTTTCTGCCCTTTTCGTCCTTATGAATAGATGCCATACTATCCTTTTAGAGAGAAGACTCCTTGACAGATGGAATTCGTATTTCCCAAAACACCAAGCACAATGAACAACTCACACTAGACACTAAAGAAATATTTTTAAATGAATGAGTCACTGTTTATTCACTGAAACACAGGGCATTACTAGATTAGACTTTGGCCGAATGAGTTAGGGTGGACAAATGAGTAAAATACCAGAACTCTCCTTGCTCTCTTTAGGTGAAATGTATAGCTCCCTCCGGGATTGTCCCAACAAAGGAGCTGACCTAGTTTAATGGAGTATAAATATAGTGTGTTCCCAAAACGTCCCCAAACACTAGATACACAAAAGTGTGTCTTCAGCGTTTCAAGTGGTGCAACTAATACAGATTGACCCACTTAAAATGAGCCTTTTTACACAAAGTGGTTTCTGTTTAAACTAGGGCTATCCAGCAAAATTCTAGCACCTATGGTCCAGGGAGATTCCCCTCCTTTTCTCTGAATGGCTTTTGAAGAATTTGTGTTTACCCAAATTAAAAATCAAACCCAACAGACAACAGATAAACAAATGGCAACAACAAATTTTACCAAAATCCTGTGATTCCTAAAAAGAAAAGGAGGCAAATGCAGATGAAGAGGAACACCTAACTTTAGCATTTTCCATCATCTTTATTGTCTTAGTTTGTACAGCCTCACTCAGGACACTGTTTATATGTTCTAGATATTTTGTCTGAGGTTAGAGAGCTGTCAGTGGGCAAATATTTTTACCCTGATTCTGGTTTCATGAACTATTCTAAACATTAGTACCTGTAAAAAAAAAAAAAATACCAGCGTGCATTTCCTCTTAGTTGTATAATTTTTAGGGAAAAATGGACCACTTTACTGAAATAGATAAATGTAAACCTTAAGCAGTATTAGTCATATCTTGCCCTAATTAAAAGATAAGTGAGATTTTAAAAATAAGTGTTCGTGGCACATCGTAGATCTAGGGCAAGTTCACACCCTACCCTCTAGTCTCCCCTCAACTTATCCCAGAAAAGTAATGTGGTCACTGCTAGAAGGTGGAGGTCTTTTGCATTGCTCCCTTTTCTGACCACCCCTCTCACGGTGCTGATGTCCTCAGGCTGGCTTGAGGTCGTTTCCCACTTGGGAGGGCTCCACTCCCTTGGAAGCAGAGAAGGGCACTCCGGGGCCAGGAAGAACGGAGTAGGTGGCTAAGGCCAGTGTTTCTCTAGCCTTGTGAACAGGGGCTCACTTTTTTTTTTTTCCCACTTTGAAGTTGTAAAAGCGAGCTAAGTGAAAACTCAGTCTCCTATTGATGGAAGATTTGGGTTTCTTCCAATCTTTGGCTATTACTAACAATGCTGCAATAGATATTCATGTATATCATTTTGCATGTGTCCTAGTATAACTGTAAAGTACATTCCCAGAAGTAGAATAGCTGGGTCAAAGGCTATATGCATTTGTGATTTTAATAGATATTACTAAATTGCCCTCCCTAGGGGCTGTAACCACTTACAATCCCACCAGCAATGTATGAAAGTAACTCTTTGCCTATAGCCCCACCAACAGATTGCATCACACTTTGGGATTTTTGACAATCTGATAAGTGAAAAATAGTGTTCCAGGGTAGTTTTAAAACTGCATTTCACTTATATGAGTAATCTCATGTATTTAAAAATAATATATACTTTCTTTTATATTCTTGGGCCACTTTCTTATTGATTTTTATCAAAATGCAGAGACTATATGTTTGGGAGATAAGCTCCTTTTCTTGGTATTTGTTGCAAATATTTTTATTTGGTTTTAACGTTTATGTTTTTCATTAATTAATGGTATGTCTTCACACCGAATTTTTAATTTTTGCATTTTCTTTTAGTTTTATGTAGCTGAATATAACAATTTAGAAAATTTTTGGATTTTGATTTATGTTTAGATTGGCTTTTCCCTACCTAAGCCTGTAATAGAATCTTTCCTTGCTTTCTTTTCAGTACTTTTACAGTTTCAAGTTTTACATTTAAATATTGATTCATTTGCAATTTATCCTTGTTTGAGGTATAGCATGTGAATCCAGTTATTCTAGGAACTTTTATTGAATACTCTGTTTTCCCCTCTGATTTGAGATAACACTTTTGTTATGTAACATAATATCTATCTGTATGTCTAGTTCTATTTCTAAACTTTCTTGATTTTTTTCCATAACTGTGTTAATCTCTTTATGCTCTTTATGCATTAGTGCTTTTCCATGTCAGAAATTTTGTAAATATTATTTATTTATATTTTAAAAGTTGTTCTTAAATGTGAGTTTAAAAAATTATCTAGCTTTTTGAAAATTTTGGTAATTTTACTGAGATTACATTGTTTTAATTCAGCTTGATAAAATTGACATCTTTATGGTGTTGGTTCTCACTATCTTAAAATATATGTCTTTCCATTTGTTAAATTTTACTATCTTTAGTTAGTTTTATAAAGTTTCCTTAATATGTCTTGTATTTATGTTTATATTTTTCTTGTGCCTTTTGTCTTTTTGTGTCACTGTTATAAATGGGGTTCTTTTTTTCCATCATATGTTCCAACTGGCTATTGTTTACATAGATGAAAATCATTGATTCACTCATATTCATTGTATATCTCCACTGACTTGCTTTTTCGAGTTACACTTTTATTCACTTTGTGCTCTAGCATTTTCCAGGTTACCATCAAGCACCTTCAAATAATAATTGTGTCTTCTTCCTTCTTTCCAATTTTGTACTGCTAACTTTTTTCTGTATTCCATTTGTGTTGTCTAGTACCTCCTGTACAGTGTTAAATAATAGTCATGATTGTGGGCATCCTCTACAGTTTTATATTTAAGAATGATGTTTAACTGGGGCTCAGAAAGAAATATTTAATTATTTTAAGAAAGTATATAGCTCTATTTATTGAGGTTTTTTAAAAATCAAGAGTAATTAAAGTTTTTTAAAAATCAGGTTATTGAGTCATACTTTTCATTTGGGTAAATTCATATTTTTAGGTGTAGAGCTCGGAGAATTTTGACAGGTGTATATAGGTTGCTCATTGCCAGTACATTAAAGATAAAGAACATTCTCAACACCACAAAAAGTTCCCTTGTGACACTTCCCCAACATCTTCACACCTGGCAACCACTGATCTGATATTTGTACCCATTTTTTTTGTCTAGAACCTATGGAAATATACAGTATAGAGGTTTTTTGTATCTTCCTTCATTTAGCATAATGCTCTTGAAATACATTCATATTATATTAACAAATTTTTTTTTTATTTTTGAGGAGTCAGTTATGTGAATGTACTATAGTTTATCTGTTTGTCAGTTGACTAACATTTGGAATGTTTCTAGATTTAAGCTTGTTATAAATGAACTACAGATCTTTGTGTACATATATGCTTTCATTTCTTTGCGGTAACTATTTAGAAGTGAAAAATATTAATTGTACGGTAAGTGTATGTTTAACTATTAGAAATTTCCAAACTCTTTTTTTAAGTGGCTATATCATTTTGCATACCCTCGATGTATGAAAATTACAGTTGCTGTGTATTCTTGCCAACTCTTTGTTTTATCTTTTTTTTTTTTTTGTGGCAGAGGTGGGGTAGGTCAGGGGAATAATTTTGTAGGTGTCTAGCAGTATCTCATTGTGACTTTATAATTTCCTTAATAATTAATGATGCCGAACATCTTTTCATGTGCTTATTTGTGATCTGTATCTATTCTTTGGTGAAGTATCTGTTCAAATATTTTGCCCATCTTTTAATTGGGACTTTTGTCTTCTAATTATTTCAACAGCTTAATGAAGTATAATTAAAAGGCAGTAAATTGCACATATTAAAAGTATACAACTTGATAAGTTTTGACAGATGTATATAACCATCACCAAAATCAAGATAATGAATATACCTATCAACCTCTAAAAATTTCTCCTTGACCCATTATAATTCTTCACTCTTACACTTCCCAGCTCTGGCCCTCATCCCCAAGTAATCAATAACATGATCTCTGTCACTTGAGATTAAAGTGTATTTTCTAGAATTTTATATAAATGGAGTCATACAGTATTCTTTCACTGGCATAATTATTTTGAGATAACCCAACACTTGTTAAGTTGTTCCATGTATTCCGTGTTCCACTTTATTCTTTTTTGTTGCTCAAGTAGTATTTTAAGTATAGATGAACCATAATTTGTTTATACATTCCTTTCTTGGTGGACCTTTGGCTTGTTTCCACATTTTGAAATTCACGTACAAATTCTTGTGTGAATGTGTCTTTTCAACTGTCATGGGTATATTTAGGTGGAATTGCTGTATCACATGGTTACTTTAACTTTTTGAGAAACTGTCTAAAAGCTTTCCACAGCAGATACACCAATTTATATTCCCATCAGTGAGGCACAGGGTTCCAATTTCTCCACATCCTTGCCATACTTATTGTCCTTTTTTAAAAAAAAATTGTAGACATGAAGTGATAACTCATTGTGATTTTGATTTGCATTGACTAATGACTAATTACATTGAGCATCTTCTCATATGCTTAATGGCCATTTGTCTATCTTCTTTGGACAAATATCTACTTAAAGCCTTTGCCCACTTTTAACTTGGGCTATTTGTCTTTTTATTCTTAATATATTCTAGATATTAACCCTTTTCAAATATACAACTTGAAATTATTTTTACTCATTCTGTGTATTATCTTTTCACTTTGTGGATAGCCTTTGCATCACAAACATTTTTCATTTTTATGAAGTCTAATTTGTATCTTTTTTCCTTTGGCTGTTTGTTCTTTAGGTGACATGGTTAATAAACCATTGCCTAATACAAAGTCATGGGAATTTATATCTGTGTAAATTCTAAGAATTTTACACTTTTAACTTTATGTGTAGATCTAATGAAAGAATATTAGATGGAATTCAAACTCACATGAGGAAATAAAAGATCATATATTAATATTTGTGATTCTGTTTTTCTCCTATCTGATTAAAAGACAAGTACATAGAGCAGTAATTATAAATCTGTGTTTATAGACATGCAGTGTAAGTATGTGTACGTTGTAAAAATAACTGCATTAAGAGGAGGTGGGAATGGAACTATACAGAAGCTAAGTTTTTATAAATTGTAATAGTCAGCTAGGGCTGCCATTAGCAGACTACCACAGACTGGATGACTTAACAACAGACATTTATTTTCTTATGGTTCCAAAACCGTGAAGTCTAAGATCAAGAGGGCATCAGAATTGGTTTCTGATGAAGCTTCTCTTCCTGATTTGTAGACAGCAACTACCTCACTGTGTTCCCATGTGTCCTTTACTCTGTGTACATGGAGCCCTCTGGTGTTTCCCCTTCTTTTTAGAAGGATACCAGTCCTATCAAATAAGAGCCCCAATCTTTTGATCTTACTTAATATTAATTGCCTTTTTAATGGCCCTTTATCCAAATACAGTCACACTGAGGGTTAGGGCTTCACAGTGTGATTTGGGGGCATGTACAATTCATTCAGTCTGTAACATACACTATTGAAATTAAGTTGCTGTAATCTGAACAAGACTATTATAAATGAGAATGTTAATCCCTAGGGCAACCTCTAAGAAAAATAACTCAAAATAGACAGTAAAAGAGTCAAAGGAATTAAAATAGTATTATACAAAATATAACATAAAAGATAGCATTAAGGAGGAATTCCCTAGTGGCTCAGTGGATTAAGGATCTGGTGTTGTTACTGCTGTGTCGTGGGTTCAGGCCCTGGCCCCAGAACTTCCATGTGCCACAGGAATGGCCAAAAAAATAAAAATAAAGTAGGTTATTGAAGTTGCCATCTGTTATCATTGAATTGTCTTTTTCTCCCTGAATTATGCTAATTTTACCCTTTGTTAGTTGTATGTTGATAATTATTATATTTTCTTGATGGACGAATACTTTTATCATTATTAAATATTCTGCTTTGTCTCTAATAACAGTTTTTATCTTAAAGTCTATTTTTTCTGATATTAGTGTAATCACTCAAACTCTGATTTGGTTACTATGTGCATGGAATATATGTTTTCCATCCTTTTACTTTCACACAATTTGTGTCTCTGAATCTAAAGTGTTTCCCTTGTATATAGCATGTAGTTTGAGGATTTTAATACATTCTGCCAATCTATATTTTTAAATTGAAGAGTTTAATCTAGTTGTATTTAATCAAATTACTGATAAGGCAGGGCTTATGTCTGCATTTGTTATTTGTTTTCTCTCTGTCTAGCTTGGTGGTCACCTAATGATTAGATAGAGATTTCCATAAAAGCTATTTGTTTTCTATGGTTCTACAAAAATTTACCACAAACTAGATGACTTAAAACACATACATTTATTCTATTACAGTTCTGGATGTTATAACTCTGAAATAATTTTCATTGGACCAAAATCAAGGTGTTAGCAGGGCTGCAATCTCTCCAGAAGATCAAGGGGAGAATCCATTTCTCTGTAATTTCCAAATTCTAGAGTTGCGTGCCTTGGCTCACGGGTCTTTACCCCATCTTCCAAGCCAGCAGTGTAGCATCTTGCTTTGGTCTTCACATTGCTCCTTCCTTCTGTGCCAGATCTCCCTTGACCTCCCTCATATAAGTGCAATTTTTATTGCAAAATTGTGACCCATCCAGGTAATCTCCCCATTTCAGTATTCTTATCATAGAATTAGTCTTTTTTTTTTTTTTTTGGCCAGGTATGGTAACAAAGTTTCCAGAGATTAGGACTTGGGCGTCTTTGGTAGCCACTATTCATCCTGCCAGAGCCAAGAACACATAAATCTCCTAGTCTTTGCCAAAAGGCTCTTTGTGTGTGTACGTGTGTGTGTTGGGAACTTCTTTGACACTTAACTTCTCTGCCTTAGCTCTCACTTCCTGCCAAGCAAACTCTGTTACCCAGCTTTTCCTTTTAAGACTTTTGATTTAACTACTGTTTACCTCAATTATTGTCCCCATTTCAAGCAGCCACAAAGTTAAAACCACCTGTCAGTGACTTTTTGACAAGGGCTCCTTAGAGAGAAGGCTTTTCATACCGGGCAAGCTGCATGTTAAATAAAACATAGGCAGCCTTGTAAGTGGGCTCTTCTGGTGAACCACCAGATAGATCAAACAATGGGTAGGCTTCGTGCATGAGGTTCTGCAGGAGCTTTGGCTTCATTGTGCTCCTTTAAGTGGCCACCAGGCTGCACTGGGAATGCAAGCTGTTATTTTTCAAAGTTATTACCGAGCTGAAGAATAGAACATGGGAATAGGGCAAGTTAAAATGTTGTAAAACTTACTGTTCTTACCAAGATTCAGCTATTTTTTTAAATAGCTGTTCCCTGGATGCTGTAAGCCTTTGGGTAATTCTAAGAGTTCTGAAAATGTGAGTCTGATCATTTTTGTCAGTTCCTTCATTGTTTTTGTGGAAAATAACATTTTGGAGGTACTCTGTCATTTTTGTTGATGTAGCTCAGCAAACTGTTTTTTAAAGTGGTTGTACCATTTTATATTTCCATTGGCAGTGTTGGAGAGTTGCAGTGCTTCTGTATTCTGTATTCTATATTCTATATGGTCAGGGCTTTTTTGTTTTAGGTATTCTAATAGATATGTACTTATACCTCTTTGCACTTTTAATTTGTTTTCCTAATAAGTGGTATGTTGAATGTCTTCTTATGTATTTATTTGCTATCTGTATACTTTCTTTGGTGAAATGTCCTTTCAAATGTATTGTCCCTCTTCCGTTTTTTTTTTTTTTTTCCTTTGGTTGTACCTGTGGCATGCAGAATTTCCTGGGTCAGGGATCCCAGCCATAGTAGTAACAACACTGAATCCTCAAACACTATGCCATCAGGGAACTCCATGTCTTGCCCCTTTTTATTGCTAATTTATTTTCTTATTATTGAACTTTGTAATTTCTTTATATCGTCTGGGAACAAGTTCTTAATCAGAAATATGATGTGCAGACATTATCTCCTAATGTGTGTCTTTTGATTCTCTTAACAATGTCTTCTGAAGAGCAGAAGTTCTTAATTTTAATGAAGTCCCCTTAAGCAATATTTTTTTACAGTATGGATGATGCATTTGGTGTCATATATAACAAATCTTTGCCTAATCCAGTGTTCCATTTTTTTCCTTTTAGAGTTTTTATAGTTTGCGGCTCCTATAGTTTTTTAAATATAATTTTATATTTTCATTTAGGCCTATAATCTATTTGAGTTAATTTTTGTAAAGGCAAGGTATAAATTGAAGTTTTGTTTCTTTGCTTGCTGGCTTGTTTGCTTAGGGATATCTGATTCTTCTAGTACTTTTTGTTGAAAAGACTGTCATTTCCCCACTGACTTGACTTGCACCTTTGTCTAAAATCAATTGACCAATTTAGGCATTTTAGGACTTCCACTTTTGTTCCATTTATCTATTTTTAGGATATCTTTATAGCAAAATATTGTTTTGGCTATTGTAGATTCACTTTTAAACTCGGGTAATTTGTCTTCCCACCTTATGCTTTTTAAAAGTAGTCCTGGTTATTCTTTTTAAAAAAAAATTATTTTAGGGCCACACCCATGGCATATGGATGTTCCCAGGCTAGGGTTTGAATTGGCTGCAGCTGCCAGCCTACACCACAACCATAGCAATGCGGGATTCAAGCTGCATCTTTGACCTTCACCACAGCTCATGGCAGTGCTGGATCCTTAACACACTGAGCAAGGCCGGGGGTCAAACCCACATCCTCAAGGCTATTAGGTTGGGTTTGTTATCACTGAGCCACAATGGCAACTCCTGTCCTGGTTGGTGTAAATCATTTATATTACCAAGCAAATTTTAGAATCAGTTTGACAATGTCTACTAAACATGTTTTTTTTTTTTTTTAAAGCTAGGTTTGCATTATTTACATAAGATTCAATCTGGAGAAAATTAATTTATTAACAATGTTAATTGTCCTAATCTATGAAAACAATCTATTTATTTCAGTATTTCTTAATCTTTCAGTAATGTTTTGTATTGTTTACAGGGCTTTCACATGTTTTGTTGAATTTGTCACTCAGTATTTCATATTATGCTCTTCTACATGGTTTGTCTTTTCTTTCAATTTCTAATTTTCATTGCTAGCATATCAAAATAAAACTGATTTTTGTACATTTATCTTGTACTTCTGCCATTGATAAACTCATTTATTCTTACTGCTCTGTTGTATATTCCATAGGATTTTCTAAACATATAAGAATGTTATCTAAGAGTAAAGACAGTTTTACTTCTTCCTTTCCAGTCTGGACAGCCTTTTCTTTTCTTTTATTTCCTTTTCATTCCTTCTTCCTTATTGTTCTGGCTAGAACCTCTAGTGTAATGTGGAATAGTAGCTGTAGAATGGATATCTTTGTCTTTTTCCTTGATCTTGGGGGATAAAATTAATTACCATTGAAGATAGTTTTAGCTGAAGGTTTTTCATAGATGCTCTTGGTCAGGTAATTTGCTCAGAGGTATTTTGTTTTATACATATAAATGGATTTTACATTTTGTTATTTTTTTCTGAGTCTATTTTAGGTGATTATATAATTTTCCTTTTATAATATGGTGATTACTGTTTTCTTTATTGATTTTCAAATGTTGACCCAACCTTGCATTCCTGCTGTCAACTCCCCATGATCATAATGTATTATCCTGTTAATACATTTCTGCCAAAGTTTTGGTAGGAGGTTTTGAAGCTATATTTGATAGACTGTATTCTGCAGTTTCTTGTATTGTAATGTCTGTATAGTTTTGGTTTCAGGTAGTATTCGTTTAATGATTAAATGAATTGAAAATGGCTCCTTCATCATCTATTTTCTGAAAGCGTTTGTGTAGAATTAGTTTTATTTCTCCCATAAATGGCGAAATTCACCAGTGACATTATCTGTGCCCAAGTTTATTTTTTAATGGAAATTTTAAAACTATTTATGGGGCGTTCCCTTTGTGGCTCAGTGGTTAACGAATCTGACCAAGAACCATGAGGTTGCGGGTTCGATCCCTGGCCTCGCTCAGTGGGTTAAGGATCCGGCGTTGCCGTGAGCTGTGGTGTAGGTTGCAGACGCGGCTCGGATCCCGTGTTGCTGTGGCTGTGGCGTAGGCTGGCGGCTACAGCTCCTGTTAGACCCCTAGCCTGGGAACCTCCATATGCTGCGGGTGCGGCTCTACATAAAGGCAAAAAGACAAAAAAATTAAAAAAAAACTGTATATGAATATTTATATTATATATTATGCACATTTTAAAGAAATCTCTTAGTTTTACTAATTTTTCTCTCTATTGTTTTTAAATTTTCATTGATTTTTGCTCTTATCTTTATTTCCTCCTTATAGTGTGCATATAATTTGCTACTATCTTGCTAATTTAATAAAGCAGAATTAGATTTTTGACTTGAGACTTTTTTCTATTATAAACATTTTGTACTATAAATTTCCATCTAATCACTACTTTACAAGTAACAAATTTTGATATGTTATATTTTCATTTTTTTCAACACAGAATATTTTAATTGACTTTGTAATTTTACCTTTGCCTCATTTTATTTAGATAGTTTAATATCCAAGTATTTGGGGATATTAAATACATCTCTGTTATTTATTTCTAGTTTGAGTCCATTGTGGCCACAAAACATACTTTATGTGGTTTCAGTTATTTTCTAATTTTTGACATATTTAAAGCCTAGAATATGTTCTACTTTAGTAAATGATGTATCTTTAAAAAGGAGGAATATTTTGCTCTTTGGGTAAAAAATTCAATAAATATCACTTAGGTCAAGATAGTTGTTCAAGTTTTACATTTCCTTACTGATTTTCTTCAATATCCTTACTGACAGAGGAGTATTGATGTCTCCAGTTCTACCTGTGGGATTTGTCTCTTTATCCTGTCAATTTTTGGTTTATGTATTTTGCAGTGTTCTTATATTATCAACTAATAAATCTTTAATATCATGTAATGTCTGTCTTGATCTCTAATAATAGGCCTTGTTCTGAAGTCTACTTTGTCTCTTGTCTTATAATAATAAAGCCATTCTAGCTTTTTAAAAACTTTTAAAACTAGTAATTGAATGAGATATATCTTCCATCCTTTTACTTTTAACCTATATAGTTTTTATATTTAAAATGAGTTTCCTGTAGATAGCACATGGTTGAGTCTTATACTTTTAGACAATATGGCTATCTCTGTCTGCCTCTTAATTGAAGTGATAAGAACGTTAATATTTACTTAATGCTATGATTCGATTTAAATCTAACACTGGCCAAATTTCTATTCATTGTACACTTGTTCCATTTTCTTCTTTTACTGAATTCTTTTTTATTAATTGAGTTTAATTCCATTTTATCTCTATTACTGGCTTATTAGTTATACTTCATTTTTTAAAAAAAGACAATTAGTGATTGCTTTAGAGAAGCAGTTCTCAACTAGGGGGACATTTTGCTTTCTAGGGGATACTTGGCAATGTCTGGACACATTTTTACTTGTCACAGTTGTGAGGATTCATTATGGCATCTAATGGGCAGATGTCCAGAATGCAGCTAAACATCCTACAATATGCAAGGCAGCCCTTCACAGTAAAAAATTTTCTGGCACCCAAATCAACAGAATTTAAGTTGAGAAATGCTGTTCTAGGATTTACAATAAAGCTGTTTAAAGTACAACAGTCTACCTTCAAATAACATTCTATCACTTCAGCTACCATTTAAGACCCCTACAGTGGTTTACTTCAACTTTCCCCTTCCCATCCTTCATGTTGTGAATTAGAGTCTGACTCCGTTTTGATGTCTGACTACTGATAACTTTCAAAGCCCTACCACTTCCCTTTCTCTTTCTGTCCCACCTTAGATGTGTTGATGAGAAAGCCCAGGTGTGCCCTTCTTTGGCACCATTGGGAATTTCAAACTATGCAAACCTTGGTCTGTATATAGGAACTCCCACCCTAGTCCCATCCCCTAAACACCCTAAAACCTGAGCAAGCCTCTTTTCCCCACTCTCTAAAGCCAATTCAGTTCAGCTTGGGAGCCCTCTGTGCACTCCTTATAAAGTTTCAATATGTGAGTGATAAACTCTTTTCAAACCTTTTCAGTATGTGACAGGTGTCATTGGTCTTAACATCCAAACCAAATTTAGGGTGTGTACTGCTCTGTCTCTTAAAAATGGATCATTTTTTCCCCTTGTTTCTGTTTGTCTCATAATTTTTTTTTTTTTAGAATGCCAGGCATTAAGTGTAGAAAACAGTATATACAGAGGTAAATATCATTTATGTCCATAAATGGTCAAGTCTCTTCTGTCAAGTCATTGACAGGCATAGAGAGAAATTTTATCTTAATGGTGTCAGTAATTGAACTGGGTTTGTAGTTCGCTGTTGCTGGTATAATCTTCAGTGCATGACAGGCTTCAAATTCCTCTCATTGTAGACTTCTATTGCCTTGTGGGACCTGTGGGTGGGTTTCTCTCAGTATTTGAATTCCATCCTCAGGTTTCAGTCATCTTTGTGTCTCTGCCATAGAGAAGGTCTCTTTTCATGCTCTTTTTTTTTTTTTTTACTTAATGAATTTTATTACAATTATAGGTGTACAAAAATCATCACAACTCAATTTTATAGCATTTCTCTTCCTTCACCTCCAGAGTAAACTGCTATTGTGTTACTCACTTCAGACTCATGATGGGGTAAGGGTTTGGCTCTCAGTTTTGGTTCTGAATGTTGTATTTGCCCATCTTTTTTAACACCTATAATATTATTATATGAGTTAACTTTCCTTAAACATACAAAGATGAGAAAATAATTCAAGGAGATTTGTAGTATTGAACAAACTTCACATTCCTTCAGTAAACCCCATTGAATCTTTCACATTATTTTAAGATTTTTTTCCACCAACTTCTCACAAATTTTTTACTTGGGATATTTGAAAAAATATGAACGATATTGGTTGTAATTTTTCAGTACAGTTATTTGCCCAGATTTGCTTGAAAAACAGTTTGGAAGTTAGTATTTGGCTTCATAAAATAGTTTGTAGAATTTTCTTTTCCCATTCTTTGGAACAGTTTAATTAGCATTGGAATTACATGCTTTTAAAAGTTTTGACAACATTCTTCTGTGAAACATACTAGGCCAGGAATTTTTTTTTATGGATGGATCTTTTCAGTGGAAATTGATTCACTTATATTTTTTAAATGCCTTCTAGCATCAGGATTAGCATAGCATAGCTTCCCAAAATATTTTCCCTTTCAAACTTAACTTGCCTAAAATTGAACAAAGTCCTCCCTTGAGAGTATTTTATTTCTTTCTGCTTGTGTGACTTTTTTTGTTTTGTTTTGCTTTTCTTCCTGTTTTCACTGATTGGGTTGAACTGTAGTTAATATGTTACATTAATTTTTATGAAAGTGTTAACTTTCTTATGTACTCATTTTTCTGTTTTCCAGCACTTTAATGTCAGTTTTTCTTTTAAAATTTGATTCTTCTGCTTTCATTAAGTTTATTTTGTGGTGCTTAATTAGTTTGCTTTAACTCATGTTTCATTTTTATGCCTTCTGATCTACTCTGTATTTCCTACAGAGTTTATTCTTCACTGTGCTTCTTATAATTTATTTCATTTATGTGATGACTTTTCCCCTTTATGGTATTCTTAAGTTCTGCGAGCTCAAGTTTCATCTCCTCCCGTTGTCTCTTCTATGGATTCTTGTATTTCTGCCTTGGGGGTCTCCCTTTTAAAGACGATAATTCCTTTAAATTATTTTATCTATTTTAACTCATGGCCGCATTCTTCATCTGCTCTGTGGCAACATTGTCTGATAAGTATTCTTTGTCTGTTGGTAAGGTTTTTTTATTTTGTAGCTATGTGATCTATCTCAATTGTCTTTTTGTGTGTAGTATAAGGTAGAGTTCCAAGACTGTGTTTATATTTATTTTTTGCCTATGTTTATCCAGTTGTAATAGCAAAACTTGTTGAAAAGACTTTATTCTCCCATCAAATTGCCTTAGTGCCACTGTCAAAAATAACTGACTGTGTATATGTGGGTCACTTTCTGGATTCTTCTGTTTCATCAGTTTCTGTGTTATTATGCTAGTGCTACACTATCTTGATTAATATAGCTCCATAGTAAGTCTTAAGTCAAATAGTTTAATCTTTTAGCCTTTTGCTTCTTTTTAAGATTGTATTTTCATATTCATTTTAGAATCAACTTGATTTCCTAAAAAAAAAAAAATACTTCTTGGCTTTTTATTTGGATTGTGTACAATTAATAGATCAGTTCGAGGAGACCAACAAATTTGAGTTTTCCAGTCCATAAACATGGCGTGTCTCTCCATTCATATATGTTTTTTTTTATAATAGGTTTATGTTTTTTGTTGGTAATCTTTGGTTTTTATTATAACATCATTCTATCGATGGTCTTCCAGTTTCTTCATTATTATTCATTATTGAATGAGTTGAATATTCCTAGACCTGCTCTTTGAATGAGGTTCCTATAGAAGGAATGATAGGGGAGCTTTGTAGCTGGTACAGAAACAAATTGGTCCTACAAATATGTTTCTTGTTTTATTCTTTATAGAGCCCAGACTCAAAAGCCTATATTATTATAAATGATTAAAAGTAAATTAATCTGAGCAATTAGTTAAAGCTCCTTCAATATTTTAATTTTTCTAAGTTTTTAAGGCTCTATTTGTTTAGATTCATAGGACTTTAGAATTTTGGAGCTGGTGAGGGATATTAATTTTGCAGGAAATTAAAATTAAGTGCCTTGATGTAGATGTCACTGCCGAGTGGCAGAACCATAGCATTTGTATAGCCCAATTCTCAGCCGCTGGTTCTTATATTGATACCTGCAGGCCTTTTTGCTACTTATCTCTGATGAATTTATCTCTTAAAAAATTTATTTCTAATAAATTATCAATGATAATTTTCTTTTATGTATTTGTAAGAAAACAGATTTGAGATGATAAATCTGTGCACACTTGTTAAAAACAAAACTATGACTAGAACCTCGGTCCACTAGAGAGTCTCAGTTATTCAGACATCGACATATTAAAATCATCAATGGAAATTTCCTCCTAATGTATACAGTTATTTCTTCTTTAGAGGGCTATTTCAGAATAGCTGCAATTGCTTCGGTTTTGAAACCCTGGGAAACAAGATTCTGAGTGTGCCATGTGTTAAAAATTACCCAACAAACCATCTCATCAGTAGCTGCTAAAAGAATGCTTTTTTGCTCATTTTTAAAAGTTCTATTGAAATATAGTTGATGTACAATGTTGTGATAATTTCTGCTGGACGACACAGTGATTCAGTTTGACATGCTTTGTAATGGTATTCCCCACCAACAGATCCTGTTGAAGGTAATCTATGCTTTGGTGTTCCACCTTCCTTCTCTTCTTTCTGACCCTCTTTGCCACCTTCCTCGGGTATCCACACAAGACCATGAGCAGTTGATGAGCCCAAAGAACAGTTGTAAGCCAAAACTGCTGGAGGTGGGGAATGGTCAGAGACATCATGTAAGGACAAGGCAGGAATAGGTAAGACCAAGGGGGTTCTAGAAGCTGGAGAGAAACTGAGAGACGCAGAAATGAGAGACTCATAGAGCCTGTATATAATCCAAGGCTGGGACGATCAGGAATCAAGCAGGCAACAAACACAGAAAACCCAGAGCACTAGGAGCCAAAAATGCTTGAAACAGAGGTTAGACAGCAATCTCAAGGAAAAACTAGCTTGGAGCCTGTGGGTACAGGGCCACCATTTTGCATAACTCTGTGGAGTGTCATTCTTATCACCTACTGTGAAGGGCAGGTCAGCCACATTAGGGAACTGGCCAGTATTTTTAAAGGTTTAATATGAAAAAATGGGATGCAAATCTCTCCTGTGCCACCTACCATCCAACATGCTCTGGGGAGGATGCCGAAATCCACACTAAGGTGATGTCTCCCCAGGACAGTCTGGACAATTAGTGGAATCCACATAATAAGCTAAAAGGCTTAACCTTCAAATGAGGGAAATGATGTGAGCAGGGGGTGATCTGGGCCATCCCTGAACTCCCTGACACCCGCGTGGGTGCTGCGCTGCCTGGGAGCCTCAGTACCAAGTCTGGTAATTGCGAAGTCTTCCTGAGAGCACTCCCACTCAGTGCCTCGGTCCAGCACACACGCCTTTAATTTGGGATTTTTTTTAATTCAGCTCCAAGGCTGTCGTCAGCCATTTTCCCCCTCTCCTCTTTAACACTGACCACCTTGTTCCCTTTTATACACTGAACAGAGCCAAGCAGTGTGCATTGAAATCCAGCATCCTTTGTGTTGTTTGAGAAATCTGAGGCTGACATCTCCGGGGCTTTTTTGTTTCTCTTGCCTCTCTCTGCTGTGACCTGCCAACTCCTTTTGGGTCTCCTGGGCTTTCGTCATGCCCTGTATCGATTGCTACCCTTTTCTTTATTTGCTGGATGCTAAGGATGAACCCTGCAGCACAGTGACGCTGGCTTTGGACATGGGCAGGTCAAGCTCCGACCTCGGGCACATAGGTCCAGTGATATTTCACCAGACCAGGGTTGTTGTTGCATCAGCAGCTCATAAAGGAGCCAATTGATTTTTTTTTTTTTTTTCAGATCGCTATTCTGAATTCACAGTCTTTTCTGAGATTTCATTCTGCTTCCTTAAATGCTCTTTTTTCTGCTTCTTTCCCATCTTAGACCTGGTGATCCTCAGGTACCTGGTTTGCTAATTATCCCCAATGCTGGCACCTGACAGCAGGTGGCCTTGGTTCTGTTAATTATGTCCCCAGGCTTAGGAATTCTCCTCTAATGACATCCCATCATCTACCTCTGACTCTTGGGCTGAAAGCAGGTTGCATGCATACTTTCCTTCCCCTGAGCTCTTCAAATCTATTCTTCTGCCGGAGCACCTTAAGATTCCTCTGCTGTGCCTTGAAGGTATAGATGTAAGATATGAACAGCCAACTCAGGGCCTTCTCCAGCATCCATGCACAGATATTGCAGGCTCAAGGGAAGGGGGATTTGAGACCCAGCCAGCCCCACATCGATTTACCAGTTGCACAGACCAACTGGGAAAGTATCACCAGAGGCACTCATTCTGGGTAGACCTGTAGTAGATTAAGTCTCCTCTTTTGTCTCCTTCCATCCAGACTGCCCTTTCGCCCAGAAATTACAGTTTTCCAAATATTAAAGGCAGCCGTGATTGATTCCTTCCTATGGGAATGACACAACCACAGTATAAAATATAAGAGGCCTGCGTCTCCAGAGAAGTAGTAATATTCATTCCATGAGCACCTGGGCCTCTGCTTTTCACCCAGAAAATGGGAGAAATATCTATCCCTTTTTTGGGAAACGAAGTTTGGAGTGAGGACAAGAGGATTCCTTGCGCAATTTTCCCAAAAGTCTTGGTTTGCCATTGAGACAGGTGCTATGGGGCACACATGTGAATGCACAAAGATATGCGGATATATAGATAATCCCTCATTGATTGTTTCAAGATCCTGGAAGAAATGCACTGTGGGTAAGGAGAACTGTGGAGCAGGGAGTTGTAGTCAATTTGTAGGTACTTGAAAGCAGTTGTGATGGATGTGGGAAAAGAAATCAATGGAGGACTATCAATAGGGATTTCACCGTAAAGGCAATATCCTAACAGCCCAAATAGTCATCCGAAATACTGCCTATCTGTAATGTGAGCACATTTAAAAAGGCCAGTAAGATCTTTGCATTATCAGTCATAAAAGTAAAATCAAACATGTGCTTAGCTTCACAAATGCAGAGGCCAGTATGGGGAGAGACAGTTAAAATTGGTCCCGGTCAAGGTCAGAGGGGCCTTTATCTTGTCTACAGTCACAATCACAATTTTCATTTGCGTAAAAGACTTCTATGTGTCATGGCAATTGATTCTCCTAAGTAAGAGAGTCAGGTCAGATTCGCTTTTTATATATGAGGAAGCTGGCTCAGAGGGTTCACCCAGGATCAGAGGTTAGACACACAGGACTGTTTAGGCTGAATCCCAGATAATTCTTCCTGAGCTCAGGCACTTCCCACTTGTCCTCATGTGCTCTGGGAATTAGATATTTTCTTTGAGGCCTCAGTTCTGTCCTAATACACTGTCCTCTCTCTTTAGAGAATCTTCTTCTCCGTGGTCCTTCTTCAGTGACTTGATGATTAGATGCAGTGAATACCCATTCTCTGTGTACCGGAGTCAGCAAAGGCCCCGGGGCCGCCCTGCGTGGCGACAGTATCATTTGGCCCTGGCGGGTCTCCCAATACTCTCTTCCGCTGGTTCTACCTGCGGAGGCTCCCATCCTGGCATTCCTGGTCATTGCTCACTCAAAGGTACACCCACAGGAGGAGGGTGACACTCAAAGGTACACCCGCAGGAGGAGGGCGATGAGATGGAAGCAATTCCTTAGCAAATGCACGCCACAATTCCTGGCAACTCTGTAGCCTGCCCTTCCAACTGCAGGCCAGCCTGGTTCGAAATCATTTAGATTTTCTTGCTGAGCTCACTGACTGTTTGCCCATCATTCACATCTGCACTGATAAAATAACTCTCAAGAGGGATTTTTAATTTGTACTTGGTTTTGCTGGGTCTCCTCTTTCATGTGTCCATCTCTAATTATTGAACCCTTTGCCCTCTCTCTCTTTCTCTCGGGCTGTTTGAAATCTTCGCAATCAATTAATTACCCCACTCGTACTTGCTAATATATTTGGGAGCTTTGGCTCTCAGACAGATCGGGGAGCCACATAAAGATGCTCTTAAATATGCAGGTCAGTAAATACAGCTATATTATGACTGTTGTGCCCATTCTTTGTAGTGTGTTAAGATCTAGGGAAAAATTGTCACAATGTTAGGTTTTTTCCATCCCACACCCGTTATGATTTTTTTCCTGACCACTTGGAGACTGAGAAAGGTGGCAGTGGTAAGGATTTATTGCTCTTCCTTGATCTATGTGAGTAAATCGCACCATTCCAGTGAGATCTGGATTCAAACAACAGACTCTCCCTGCCGGCTTGGCTGTGTTCTCTGTTCTGCAGACAACAAAAGATGACAGGTTGCAAGTTCCAGCCTCAGAAGAGAGCAACTGGCTTCCGTTGGCAACCTTACTTGTTAACTGGCAGCTCTGCGAAACAAGACTCCCTGGGTCATTTAAGGACAGGCAGGGGTTGATGAGTTTGAAAGTCGTAGCAGGAGCAGAGAAAGGGTGGACGGCAATTCTGAAGCACAGCAGTGGCCGGGTCCTTCTCTCCCTCTGCCCTTTCTTCCTCTCCAGAGTTCTCATCCCATCTCTCCTCCCATCCTGGTAGTAGAGTCAGACGGGGTGAAATATAAGAAGCATCCCCATTTCCTGAATAGGATTCATGGCAGGGACCCCAGACCAGCCTCTGTGGCTACAAAGTCATCTCCTCAGTAAATGCCTTTCTACCCTTCACAGCGAACCTAGCCAGCTCGGGAGCATCTGCTATTAGTACAGAACAGAGTATACCTATCTGATTTTTCCTCCAATGGAAGACTCCCACATGCTTATTTATTTATTTATTTATTTATTTTTTGTCTTTTGTCCTTTTAGGGCCGCACCCACGGCATATGGAGGTTCCCAGGCTAGGGGTCTTATTGAAGCTGTTGCTGCTGGCCTATGCCAGAGCCACAGCAATGCCAGATCTGAGCTGCGTCTGCAACCTACACCACAACTCATGACATTGCTGGATCCTTAACACACTGAGTGAGGCCAGGGATTGAACCTGCAACCTCATGGTTCCTGGTTGGATTCGTTTCTGCTGCGCCACGACAGGAACTCCTAAATGTTTAATCTTAATTCAATATTCTAAACCCAATTAGGTCACAAATTATTTTTAATAAATGTTTTGGCAAAATAACTCATTTTGGGGAGTTCCTGCTATGGTACAGCAGGTTAAGGATCCAGCTTTGTCACTGCAGTGGCTTGGGTCGCTGCTGAGGGATGGGTTTGATGCCCGGCCCAGTGTAGCGGGTTAAGGATCTGGCATTGCCACAGCTGTGGCATAGGTCAAAACCTGGTCCAGGAACTTCCACATACCATGGGTATGGCAAAAACACACCCAAAAAAAACACCCAAAACAAAAAACCAAACCAAAAAAAATCTACTTCATCTTGGAATAATTTTAGATTTACAGTAATGTTGCAAAGACAACACGAAGGTCTCCTATACCCTTCACTTTTCTAGGAGATCAGTTCTAGACAGTTGGCTTAAATAGTACCAAACCAGACTTTCTGAACTTTTGAGGCCTGATTTGCAGCAACATTTCTTTTCCTGGTAGCTGGAGTCCTTAACTCCTACATGGTGCCTCAGTCCCTTCTTGGCTTCAAGGCTAAGCCTAACCAGCATAGGAGGAATCTGCACAGACCCATCCGTGTATTCTGGCCCCCAGCCACCAGCTTCCCTCAAGAACAGCCCAGCTGGCCCTTGGGCCCCAGATGTGAGCCAGCTGCACGTTGAACCAGCAACCTCATTCACAGGAGGAGTGTCCCCGCTGAGCCCATCAGGATGCTTAGGTGCTTACCTCCCAGCTTAGAGGATAACTCAGGCCCTTGACTTTGCCTGTCCTTTCTCTGACTCCCAGGGGTCCTGCCTAGCTTCTGCTCCTTGTCCATATGTTTTCTACTGCTCTCTGTGGGCCTGCATCACTACTTAACTTGCAATCAGGCCTGCCAACATCACACTTTTCAGATTTTGTGTCCTGGCTGCTGGGTCGAGCTTTTTCTTGATCCCTACTCTCTCAAATGAACCAGTCTAGGCCCATATCCACACTCTCCTGGGCCTTCTCCAAGCTGCTGAAACTGACCAGGCCATGCTTGAGGGCATCTTGCGTTATGATAAGACTTCATTCGGTCCTTTTTCTACCAATATTTATAGCCTGTCACTTTTTAGGCTCTGCAATTGAGGCTTATGGAGATGAGTAAGAAAACCTTACTTTCAAAAAGCAGAAGGGACAGGCAAGAAGAACGAGGACTGCCATATGGCAGGGTGGTTGATGTGAGAAAACCAGCTCAGTCTAAGTGGATGGTTAGGACTCAATTTCATAAAAAGGGAAACACATAGGAAGAAAGGCAGATTTGAGGGGAACAATGAGCAGTGTCATTTTGAACACATTATATTTGAAATAACAACAGAACACCAGGTGAAAATGTCTATTATGCACTAGAAATGGAAGCCTGGGTATAGGAGAGATATGTGGTCTGTGCTTTGGGGGTTATCAGAACACAAAGGCAAATTGAATTCTAAGGCCCCTCAGAGATCATGGGTAAAGTGGGAAAGGGCTAAAGAGGACGCCTGGGAGAAATCAACACTTAAGGGACCAGAGGGACAGTCCTGAGTGAGTTCCAAAAGCACCCCTCCAAGTAGAAGCATTCAAGGCCTGGGGGGGAGAGGTAGCCATCCTCTCTTCCCTGCCCCTTAGCCCTCTTCCTGCTATGAAATCTGCCAGGCAGGTGGCCATTGGGTACCACTCTTGGCTCCTGCTGAAACAAAGGGCAAGAAAATCAAATGTCATGGCTTCTGCTATTAAGAGATCAGAATACTCATCCTTCCCCACGTTGTTGTGGTTATTGCTGAAGTTGGTGGTGAAGGAGAGGAGAGGCTAGGCATCTCTGCAGTCTCTGGATAGACTCCACTATCCTTATCCATAATGTGTGGGTAAGATATGGGTCATTAAGTGGCTTTCTGACAAAGACATTCTGGGCTCCTGGGACAGGTTTCTTGGGTTTCACCAAAGAGTGATTGGAACTGGTAAACGTTCACATTCCCCAAGAACTTCCCAAAACAGAAAGGACCTCCAAACAGTCTGATTAATAAAGGGTAAAGTGCAGAGTCTATACTTGGGAGCTAGAGAAAACAAGTGTATGAGATCTATATCCATCAAGGAAAAAAAAAAAGATGAAAATGTGTAATTGTATTGATAGTGCCCAGAAGTATAACAAACACACTAAAGCATCCAAATGATGACTTATATTGAATTAACTGAGCTATGATTCATAGTGAACATTGTGTTCAATCTCTGGGATGTGGAAAAAGTGGCGTTATTATTATCATGCTGGGGATCCTGTTGGCTCCCTGTTTTCAAAGCGATCTGCAGTATATGCATGAACCTCGCTTGTTTCCCTGGGAAATATGAGAACTCAATGTGGTTACTCTTGGATCTTCCATCTAAAAACATTTCTTTAAAATGTCTTAAGTCTCCAGCAATAGGTGAGATGTTCTCACCGGGCTCGCAAGCCACTTCTGTCCATCTGACCTGGAGGAGGTTCTTATTGAGGTATTTTGAAGTCGCACAGATGAGTTCTTGTCTAGCACCAGGGTACTAAAGACCTTATCCCATTAATAGAGAAGCACAGAGCCTTGATAAGGCACCCGGTATCTGTGTGACCAGATATCCTGGAAGCAGTTCACCTAGAGATAAAGTACGGGAATAGGCCAGTCCCTGCTGACAGGGGGACCCAGTGATGCTGCAGATAGTGGGGAGAAGGCTGGAAATTAGAAGGAAGTCTGAGAACTGTAGGTAAGGATATCCCTTCTGGGTGCAGACTTTTTCGTACCCATCTGGAGAGTCTCCACGTTATTTGTCTAAAACACTTCTGCAGTCTTGTGCCCTGAGAATAAGGGAAGAAGATTCCTTATCTCACATTCCTTTAAGGACCAGATATTAATGTGCCCCGTTCTCAAAAGGGGCAGCAGAAACTTCATTTATTTATCCAGCAAATATCCACTGAGCACTGTTAAGTACCAACACCCACTCTGTGATGAATATAATATGATCTGTGCTCTTACACATGCAGACTGCAAATCTGAGGGAGGGAGAAATGAGCAAGTAAACAAGTTAACACAATTTCACATTTTTAATAATGCTAAGGAGTAATGGTTATTGTAGATTCTATTGTATTTTTCAAACTTGTGGCTGCCTCTCTTTCTTGTGCCATTTCCTTGGGGCACCTGCCTGATTCTTTCCCTATACCACGTATATTCTTACTTCACTGGGATCAAGCTTGGATGCGTGATGTGCTTTGACCAATGAACTCTGAACAGAAGTGATCTCTTCTACATCTAGGCAGAAATTTAAAGAATCACTTTGTGGTTTTGCCATTGCTTTTTTTCTCTCTGTCTCAAGAATCAAGTGCTCCAGATAGAGACTGTGTTTTTCTACCTACCCCTAAATAAAGATGGCCCATGGAGGGGAACTTCGATCTTCTCACAGCCAATGCCAGTGAGACAAGAATGAGAAATAAATGCTTTGTGGCTGGAAGCCACTAAGATCTGGGGACTGCTTGTTACTGCAGCATGACCTAGTGAAATCTGATTAGTACGATGAATATGTTTGTGTGCTGGGATGCGGGGCAGATACAGGCTTTGGGGACGGTATCTGAAACCTTGCTCAGGAACCAATATTTTTATCGATGAGTCTGAGGTCACTGTATACTCATTACAGTGACTAGCTTTCCCCAAGTCTGTTTAGGCCGTCTCTCCACAAAGGACACTGTATTTGCCAAAAGGGCTGGATTCTGAGCAAAATTCACAGAGCACATAATGGAAAGATGCATAACTGAATTTCTGTGCAGATTTATGAAAATTTCAAACAATTCCTCAAACATTTATGTTTGGATTAAGTCTAAAGCGTGTTTTGCCTCAAGCTCCTTGTTCCTTAATTTTAAATCTGTAGGGATCTTCAAGAAAATGGAATCCATATGTTTCTCATTCATTTACCCTTACCTCATCAAAATACAGTTTGAAAGACTCACTTGATGTTTTAAGCTCTTGAAATCATATTTTCCTTCCCAAATTGGGAAGCCGCCTTTCCTGTGGTCTGCACCTCAAAGGAAGAAAATATGTTCACCCTTTTGGGGTGTGGTGAGGTCCACAGCTCAGGCTGCTTCTCTCTCCTGGCCCCAATGAGAAGTCCTCCCAGCGTGGCCTCCATTATCACACCACACTGCAATCTGCTAAGGTAAACCACAGGGTCCAGCCATTGCAACAAGAGATGTTTCTTTCAAGAAAAACGAAAGATTCAGAGCCCAGAGCCCAACATTTCTCCAGGCATCGACTCTTTTCACTGATGTAATCCCCCACCTTTTTTACAGCCAGATCAACTTCAATATTTTATATCTTATTTCTGGTAATAAGAAAGGGGATTTTGGACTCTTCCTCCTTTAACTGTTTAGGAAAACATTAAACATTTTTAGCCTGGCATAAATCGCCTGTCCTTTACCCTAGTTTATTATTTTAAGCTCTTGCCTCAATGTCAAGCCACTTGGTCTTCCCAAACAAGACTGGTTTCTGCTTCTTTACAAATGCTGTTCTCACTGACTGGGCTGCCTTTATCCCCCAGCCTCCCAGGCGCCTGCCTGCTCTTCCTTCCAGATCTGCTAGCAGTGTCTTCCCGTGTGATTTCCATGCAGCTCTGTGCTTCATCTCCAGGGCTCCCGCGTGGCCGTGCACATATTTCCATTAACATGTACCTCATGATGTTGTAATTGTTTATACACAGAATGTTCTTCTTCAGTCTTTTTTTTTCCTGTCTGAGGGCAGGGAATAGGTCTTATTCGTCCTGGTTTTATCACATTGCCAGAATAAGAAGCCTTAATCACTGTTCACTGGTTGAATACAGGGTTAAATACATGTGTGTGGCTAAATGATATTTAGTAGTTATTATTATATCTTTATTGCATTGAGAATATATATACACTCCCCCCCCCCATACACATATATTCTGGATTGGGGAAGTGAGATTCAAAATTTCACATATGATTAAAAAAATCAGAATTTAGTATTTTTTCAAATTATTACCACAGAAGAAATGAATACTCCTGCTGAAAGGAAAACATACAAAGAAGAGAAGAGGAAAAGCAGCCAATTGTCCAGAAAATTCAGCTAGTGTATCCTAGCTAGGGTGGGTGGTCAGTTCTCAACAGCTCTCTAGATCTGCAATATTCCACGTTAATTATGCTTTTATAATTTTCCTGAGGTTGTTCCCCTCCCCCCTTTTCTCAAGACCTTGCTGCTGAACCAGTTTAAGTTTCAGAAAGTGCTGAATTTTCAACAGTTGAACCGAAGGCATAGTTTTTTTGGGGAGAAGGGGAGCGGCAGGCAGATTTTTTTTCATAACTTTTCATACTTAATTATATCTATAGCTATATCCATATACATGTGAGATATATTGATATCTAATATAAATGTATCTCCATCTCATGTACGTATATGCATATATATTCTATATGTGAATATACATTTACAAAGAGAAAGAGGTAATATTGTGTGTGTGTTTGTGTCTCCATGTTCATTTGACCCTGGATGTGAATAATTTTCAGGGCACTTTAAATCCAAACTAAATGTCATGTTGCCTTAAAGGAAAATTCTACTTTCATTTTATGTGGAAGACAAAAAGAATTTAATGAATTAAGCACCAATTATTACAATAATAAGCAGAGTAAAAGCTGGATGGATTCTGGCCTCAGTATTTTGAGCAGCAGAAAGAAGAAATGATTTTCTTTTAAATGAGAAGCTAAACAAATAATTCAAGCAAAATACGTGTGTCTTTTCTTGAAACAGTGAGAGACTCAATCAGAAACTCCCTTCACCACGTCTTCATGCCTCAAATTTTTGGGAATCTCTTGCAAAATTTGTTTTGTTAAAACCATGGATTGAGGAACAATCAGGGGAGAACTAGGGGGATAAACTTCACTGAGTACTTCCGAGTCAGAAAATCTTGACTCACGTGAAAACTGTGAGCACTGGGAAGTGTGAAACAGTGATGCTTATCTCCTAAAGAGTTTTACGGTCATCAATGCCCAGAGTAAGCCGATGAGCTGGGAGTGGGTGACCTTAATAGATATAACTGTGTATGGGTTCATTGTACCATGAAATTAAATTTTAAATCTGAATTGATGAACAAAAATGCTGGTTTGATATTTTTGAACAATAGTTTTAATAGTTCTGTAACTCTTTCCTTTCCATGAGAATCGATCTGAATTTGAGGCTGTGCAAGGAAGCTTCCTGTTTCTAAACACTCTTAAGTTGTGCTACTAATTGGTGAATTGGCAGATCTGGTGGCCTCTTCCCAGCTCTCTACCTTCCTTCTCTTCTTCAGTGGCCATTGTTAACCAATCATTCCCTTTCTGAGTATTTCCTCCCTGGCTTCAGGACAGAGCCTTCTCCTACTCTTTGGTTGACTCCTTTTTCCTGTTTACTGTGTTTTTCCCATGTTACCCAAGTGGCCCTGCTCTTATGACACCCCACCACTACCCTTTATCCTCGTAGCCATTTCATCCTTTGTTCTGGCCTGAACCATCACTGCTTCCCGGGACTCCCAACTCTATACTCACTTCTGGCCTCTGATCTGAGCTCTTGCCCCATATTTACCTTTTTAACATTTCCACACGGATGTCTTCTTAGCATCTCAGATCAGTATAATTAAAACCCAAATCATCACCGGTTTCTTGTACTGCATTTTATCCTGAGTTCCCAATAAATAAAGAGTAAGACACATGGGAATAACATTCAGAAACTTCCAAGTTGTGAGTAAGTGAAGTGCTAGAGTTGGAGGGGGTGGAAGGTATTGACAAAACTGTGCCAATCCCCCCATAAGGTATTTTAGGAGGATCTCTTCAGTTGTACCTTCACACTCTTACTATCCATTCACTCACCAGTTTATTCATTTATTTATTCATCAATCTATCCAGCCCTCCCTTCTTTTCATCATTCATTCAAAAAGCATCAGTTATGTCCCTTTTATTTGTCAGGAATAAAAACACCGGAAAGACGTAACCTCTGAATTCAAGGAATTTCATAGGAAGAGACAAAAATGCATTAAGCTTTCTAGATGCTGATAGAAATAGCCCAAATTGGGGGCACCCAGTAGGAGAAGGTCAGTATCATTCAGGAGAGATGAGTCAGGAAATCTTCAAAAACAGGTGGCACAAGAAACATCTTCAAAAATGAGTTGGTGTTTGTCATGTGCTCAGGCCCCAGATACTGCATGCACAGATACCAAGGTCTGAAACAGCTCTGTGTCCCGAAGGAGCCGAGGGTGGGAAACACAGAGAGTTGGAATTTAAGAAGTAGTCAAGGCCAGGTGGGGAAGATGTTTGTACTCACCATGCATAGGAGTGTGAGTTTGGTCCCATAGTTTTCGGGAAATCACTGAAGAGCTGGGGCTGGGGAGTTGCCAGCTGGAAGGGACAGTTCTGTCTTCTCCTTGGGCTTCTTCTACCACCTCCCATCCCCATTCCAGTCTTTATTGTTCTGCCTTTAGTCTCTGATGGAGGAAAGGACAGCCTCTCCTTCTTGCTTCTTCTCGTCCCAACTCTTGAAACAGCTGGAATTGTTTCCAGTTTTCAAGTGGAACATTGCTCCGTGTGAAAGGGGAATAAAAGGAAATTGTTGTAGAAATGTCATCTGTAAAACAATAGTCTAGTTTCCTAAGTACAGATGTATGAGTCAACCATTCTGCTAGGAAGAGCGAAGATTTATGCGGTTTCCAAGTCTCTTTCTACTGTTCGTGCCACCAGCCTTATTACTTCTACTACTGCTACTACTAACTAGCTACTACTACTAACACCACTAGTAGCATTTTAGCAGCTAACATATAGTAAATATTTATCTTGTGCCTGTTGCTGTGCTGGTTGCTTTACTGATAACATCTCATTTAATTCCCATAAAAAATAAATAAAATTGATGAAATAATAAAATACTTTTGGGGGGGCTGTACCAACAGCAGGCAGACATTCATGGACCCAGGGATTGAACCCTGCACCACTACAGTGACCTGAGCCACAGCAGTGAAAATGCCTGATCCTTAACTCACTAGGCCACCAGGGAGCTCCTCAATATTCCATTTTATAGATAAGGAAACTAAAACTCAGATGGAAGTAAAGGAGCATCTCCAAGATCACATAGCAAATAAGTGATAGAACAAGTGGTGTATTGATACTAACAGGTTTAAGGAGTTTTGCAAAGTTATCCATGAAAAGGTGCCTAGCTCATTGTAGCACACACTAAATACTTGCTGGACACAAGTCCAGGGTCTTGTCCTTTTCTGCTGCTAAATGTCTTATTTTCTTTTTAGCTCTTTTGTCCAGTGGAGTACTTTCGTGGTATGGTAGAGTAACTGCTTTCATCTTAAAGCACTTCCCCAGAGCTAAGACTCTTGCAGTTCTCTTGCACAGAGCACCCTGTGGGAAAGGATGGGTGGGAGGAGTGTTGATCTGACAGGTGGTCACTCATATTTGGCCCAAAGGAAAATTATTCGATGAGACTCAAATGTGTTTTACTCCTTTCCATTCTCTTGGATGAAGGCTTTTAGGGTCAACGGAAGTAGTGAAAAGACAACTGCATCCTTTTCTTGCATAGTTTTGAGAGAACTCTTCATGCATTGGTGAGGTTTTGTTTTCTTTCTTTTTTTTTTTTTTGTTTTGCTTATTCCCAATAACTGAACCAAGCAAATTATCTTCAGATGTGAAATAAAATAATCAGGAAGTTCTGGATTTAGGATAACAGTGTCAGTGCAAGGGATTTCCAGAAGCCACTGACTATCTCCAGGATCCACTTTCAGAACACTTGTTTAAGTGGGTCCTGGAGATAAAACTGAAGACAGAGTGTCCCTTTCCTTAGAAAATGAAGATTATGATGATGGTTCGTTATCATAATCAGTGTTTATAGAACATGTACCATATTCTAGGCACATCTTCAAAGGTTTTGTGTATCTCACAATAACTCTACCTGATAGGAATTATCATCCCTATTTTTGAGATGAATGTATTGAACTTTTGATAGTTGGGTAGTTTGCTCAATATCACAAATAGTTAAGAGGCAGAGCTGAACTTCAAAACTAGGTTATACGAACTTCCACGCCTTGCATCAGCTACACGAACCTTCCTTGCTACTCCCTCCTTGACCCAGGAATGTTGTTTCCCACGATTAAACCTGCGTTCTGTCTTCCTCTCCTCTTTGTGTTAAGTCCCCACCACACACTGTGTCTTAGGTTGAGCTTCTACCTTCTCATGTGATTTAGAATCCCACCCTGACTTTAATCTATTAACACCTCTACATCAATTATTCTCTTCCTCTTGTCTGCAATTCCTGAAATTAAAGATGTTGACTAGCCTCACACTATGAATTCACGAAATCACACAGCCTGTCTTTCTCCACAAATTTCCATACTCTCCAGCAAAGGACTCTGTCTTATATTCTGTGCCATCTACCATACCTACCTTGGAAACATTTCTTGGTTTCCTGCCTTATTCAGCAGCCACCCACACTGGCCCAAAGAGACTAATGAAATGGATAAATGTGGCAATGTTACTGAGAAATCAAATCCAGGCATTTTGAAGAAAAGCCACAATGATAGAGAGCTGTCAACAGTTTTGTTCCGAGGCAGTGATTTTACTTGTAAGGGTAAAGGCCACTCAAGTTGGAAGGCCCCGATGTCTCTTTCCTGCTCCGTGTATATGTGGAAATGGAATCTTAGAGAAGCAGTTACAGCGCAGAACAGACAGCTCTTCCCTCCTGGATTCCAATGATGCAGTGCAGCTACGGCAAATACGCCCATTTTCCTAAATCAAGGTACCACATCTTCCTTGCTTAAAGGCAGAGCTGCTCAAGGAAAATGCTGTTCTTTGCCAAGGGGACAATTATTTATTTTCCTAAGTTTTCCATAGCACAGGACACGGTAATGGCTCCTGTCATCATCACCACCGTCATGGTGTCATCTTACTTGGCACTTGACAGTGTGATCACAAAGTGCTTCCACACCTAATTTATACTTCGATACTTATTAAAACCACCCTATGAGTTAGGTGTTGCTGACCCTGATTTTTTATTAGGAAATGGAGCCACAATGAGGACAAACTACAGAGAATAAGATCTGTGCTAATTCCCAGACCTCCTGACTTCTAGGCCAGGCTTCTTACATCATACCTTGCTGGGGAGTCAGGGCCATATGGCACTTACATGGGCAGGCAGTGTGGCCTAGTGGTTAAGATCAATAATTTTGGAGGCACATTCCTTGGCATTCAAAGCTTAGCTTTGGTGTTTGCTATTTGTATGGCCTCAGACAAGTTACTTGAGATTTGGTTTCCTTATCTGTAAAATGGAGATAAACTGAGTATCCATGATACTGAGGTGAAGGTTAAGTAAAATAATGCCTATAGAGCGCTCAAGCTCAGTCCAGTGCTTGTCTCAAAGCCGGCGCTTAATAAATGGGGGTTGCATTGAAAGATGTTCACCATCTACTTTCTATTCAGAAATATGAAAGCGCTGAATGTGAAAAATTTTAAAAACAACTTATTTCACTGCAAAACTCAGCCTACACAGACCTTAAGTTAATCTCGTATTTTTTAATCGTTTAAAAAATTTTTAACTGTTTACTCAGCTTAGTATGAGTATACGTGCGCTTTGCTGCAGAAATATTACTACTTTTGCTGTTACAAAACCCCTGAGTGTATTAAATAATATTCAAGATGTGCCGTCTTTCCCGTTTCTGGGATGTAAAGCAGTCTGTATTCCGAAATGCAATTCTCCGTGAGGGTTTTGGCAAATAACTGTGGGTCCGCTCTTCCACACAGCTGGTGTTAGCATTCATGTAAGCTACCAGTATTTCTGTGATGCCCGATTCCTTCAGTATTTGTTTCTTTTACCTACGGGGGTTGGACTGTCTTGCCAGTCAATGTGAAGTAGTGAAGGCCAGCAGCTGGAATGGAGAAGACAGCCTGAAGGGGTTAGCCACAGCTGCGGTCAGGTCAAGGTGGGCTGGACAGAGTTAAGGTTCAGGTGCCTGAGGAAGCGGGCAAGGACATGAGTGCACGGGCCAGAGAAGGGAGGAGCTAGACCTGTGTAGACCCTCCAAGAAGCAGACACCAAGCAGAATGAAACCTGCAAGGGTTTTATTGGAGGAGCTACCTGTACACGATCAGGCAGCATGAGTAAGTGGAGAAATCCTTCAGATGGCAGTGCTGGTCTGATACCTATGAAAGGAGAACGAGAAGAAAGGAGGCTTGGGCAGGACGACTCTCGGGTGGTAGCCCAGCACAGACAAGGTCTCAAGCAGACTGACTGGAGCCCTGACCCACAGGCTCACTAGGGGAGAACTGCGCCAGGCAACAGCCCTGCTCTAGCACCTTCTGTGATCCAGCATTGGCTGGGAACACCCCATAGAGACTGTGGCCTTGGCACCCACGCTGTGGAGGATCCAAGGGTGCAGCCCACAGAGGCTGCAGTCACATGCTCTTCTCACGGTGGCTCTCTTGAAGGCCGGTCTGAGCAGCATATGTCTGTGGCTGCCACAAAAGTCACATCTTGTCAGAGAAGGCATTCTGAGTCTGGCGAAATGCATCAGCATCAGAGCAAATTAAAAACAAGTAAAGCGAATGGGAACAGAGCCCAACAATATGAAAATTCTAAAACACTTTCTGAAGACCTCAAAGGATATCTGCCCCTTACCTCTCCGTCTAGTGGGTTTGCGCATCAGCCCAGCTGGCATAGGTGCCGGGGTAGACTTCCCAGGCATTAGAAATTGTCTCCAGTTCATCCCACCATACCCAGAAAAGACGTTATTGTGTTATTTACTCGCTTCCCTGTGGTCACCTGGGCCAGTCACCCTGCAGTTCCTCCTTTCAGCCCTTTTTCTGAATGCTGCTCATGGCATTCCAACATATCCTGCACACAGCAGGGCCCCTGCAGGCACAGCCCACGGTCTGGCACAGAGGCTGGAAACAGCTGCTTCAGGTCTGACAGCTCCACTCAAGGAGGAAGGTCATTTTAATTCCTATCCCTCCATTGTGCTTTTCCATTTTTTTCTAACTTCAGTAGAATGCTCATCGAGGAAGAAAGACTTTGGGGTCTTATTCTGAACTGAGGGTCTGGGAACTAATCTTCACCTAGGGCCAAGAAACTTGCTGTAGTTGGCAGACAATATAATTCAAGGGACAGGAAATCTGAGTCAATAGGTGTTTTCTTCAGAGATCAATACTAATATATTCAGCGTTATTGAACGCCATTAAATATGTATCATTTTTTTTATTCTCAGATTAAAATCACTCAAAGTGTATTCTGCATGCAAATGAGTATTTAGAGCTGAGGCATTAACACCCTGTCTCTAAGGATGGGCATGTGCCCAAGTTCAAGTTCATTCACAAAAGGAGGGGCTGATGAGCTGTATGTACTAAGCTATCTTCAGGTAACTCTTGCACACCTCATTATGGAATTCTCTCCCATTGACTGGGTAGTCATGTGCCCTCCAAACACCCAGGGAAATGCGAATGTGCATTAAACAATAGCTATAAACAGGAGTACCCTATAAGCAAGAGTAGTATTTGGACACTGTCATTTTGAGACCACAAGGACTTTAAGAAATGAAATGCAGCATACACTTCCACAAGCAGTCCCACATGGCTCTCCCTGTAGCATATGTCTGGTCCCCAGCTCCCTTTTCAGAACGGCTCAGGTCTGCTTGGGCTGAGAAAGAAAGACGTGACTTTTTATTTCCAGAAATGAGGCCAAGTAATAAATGTATCTGTAAACTAAAGGAGATGTATTCTATCATCTCTGAGATCTCTTTTAAGACAAAAATGCTGAGATTCATAAGTAAAAATTTATATGGTAATCACATTTAAAAAAACCGAGTTCAAGTTGTTCAATCCCTGCCAGGCTTCATCCATGGGTTTACAGAAGTTTTATGCTCTACTTACAGATGTAACCGTTTGAGTTTTGCTCGGAAAAGTCTTCCTTTTCTGGTATAGAATACATAATAGCTTCTGTCTCTATGAGAGAGGGGAGGCTTATGCTTATCAAGCTCTAGAAAATTTCACTATAAAGCATGAGATTTGGAGTCATGGACTTGGCAATCAAATTCTGCCTACCCCACTTCGTAGCTCCCTACATTTCCCCGTCTGTAAACAGATGCAATGAATATGGGCCTCGCATGGCTGGTATGAAGCCCAATGTAAGAGCTGAAACAAACTGCTAATAGAATGTGATAGAAAAATGGCAGTTCCCCCAGATCACCAGAATCAGAATGGATTTTCTCATCTTTGTGACTCTCCTTAGTTTTGGAGAATTAGTCGGGCCTTATGGGGTCGGGGAGACACAGGTAAATCCAAGCTAGAGGAGAATGGAGTCTCCTAAGGACACAGTGAGGTCCCAGAGAATGACATACTCAAAGGTAAAAATCAACACCATTCTTCCCCAGTGTGGCACGCCTCTCTGAGAGGGAAAGCAGGCTGCATATAGGAGGCTGAGGGACATTCTCCACATATATCTAGCAGCTGCACTAACACATGGATCCGGGGACAGAATGCATAATCCTGGAGCCAAGAGCCAGTAGTAAGCATCGGCTCAGAGAGATTTTCACGTAAATAACAGTAAAGTTTAAGAATTATTATACTGTCTCTGGAAGAATGACCACAGACCCACATGATAGCATAGAAGGAACTGAAACACAAAAAGTTTTTAAAATGCATTATATTAGTAATCTATTGTGTATAACAAATTATTCCAGATTCAGAGGCTGAAAACAGTGGACATTATCTCACAGTTTATGCGGTTCGGAAATCTAGGAACAGCTTAGCTATGAGTCTCCTGTGCATTGAAGTCTTGGTATTGGCTGGGTTGCAGTTAACTCTAAGCTCGACTGGGGAGGGATCCGCTTCTTGGATCACTCACAAGCTTGCTGGCAGCCCTCACAGTTCCGTAGGCCACCTAAGTGTCTTCCCACCAAAGCTGCTCATGACATGACAGCTGACTCCTCTCAGAACAAATGATTCAAAAGGGAGGGTTGGGAGGTTGGGAAGTGCACCCAAGACAGACTCCACAATCTTTTTATAACCTAATATGAGAAGTAACATCTCATGATTTCTACTCTATTCAACTCCCCAGAAGTGAGTCACTAAGTGCAGCCTACACTCAGGGGGAGGTGAATGAAGTTCTACCTCTTAAGCAAAAGAGAATCAAAGAAGGTATGGACACATCTTTAAAACCAGCATATGCATTTAAAAGAAGAATTCAGTTAAGAAATGGAATTGGTAGTCCTGCTATAAAAGATCTTACGTGGAAAGGAGATAATAAAATCTGAATGGAGTCTATTTTATCTTTCTGAATAAGAAGATAGATCTCATACTGTTAAATGAGCCTTCAGTGTGCATAGAACACATTTCATTTTCTCTGTGGGCACATCTCTTAACCACCTCCACAGGGACCTGGGGCTGTTAGTCTGAGTTCTGTCCAATGGGATATCTACCCCTTGTAGACCTGTCCCATAAAAAATTCTTCCACATCCTTTTTTTTTTTCCTATCGAATAGAGATACTGATTGGAAATGACTCAAGGACTTAGTAGAAGGCAGAACCATAAAAGATGCCCAGGTCCCCAGATGAGCAATTGGAAGTTTGCCTGACAAGCATATTTGATTTGAATCCACATGAGCAAAACTAAACTTCTCTTTTTTAAACCTTTGGAGGTGGGAAGATGGTTTATTATGGCAGCAAGCATAACTTATTCTAATTCACTGTCTTTTAAGGGATGTTGTTCAAAGGTAACAGATGAAATAATGTTAAGTTTATAAGATCTTCTAAACATGAATTAATATAATTATACTCACCTAAGGGCTTTTTAAAAAATTCCAAAATAGTTCCCATTGTGGCTCATCAAGTTAAAAACCTAATGTCGTCTGTGAGGATGCAGGTTCGATACCCAGCCTCGACCAGTGGGTTAAGGATCCAGTGTTGCCGCAAGCTGCTATGTAGGTTGCAGATGTGGCTCAGATCTGGTAACCTGCATGTGCTACAGGTGCAGCTGTAAAAAGAAAAAAAAATTCCAGAATAAACCTGTAAAGTGGTTGTTTAAAATATCTGCCATGCCCTATGACTGATAAATTGCTATTGTTACTTTGATTTTTGCAATGTAATCTGGGTAAAAGACTAGGAACTTTTGCTTCCATGCTTCCATGATTATGATACGGAATCCATCCTAGAGTATAAAATCATTAATCAATAAAACAATATAATCTGCTTGGCTTTGGGGAAAATCAGCTAGTAAGCAATATCATATAAGGAATAAAGGTGTAGTCTGAAGTTGCACAAACCTGATATCCTTTCTGTCCTACCACGTTTAACATATATAACCTTACATTTCTTACTCAATTTGAATCAGTTTCCTAATCCATAAAATGAGGATGGTGATGGTAATAATAACACAACGATTATATGTTATCTGATAAGACTACAGTGAGAATTAACTGAGATAATCTCTGTAAAGTACGCAGAAAGTACACATAATAGACTGTTCAAAGAATGTTAGCCATTATTATTATCATTGTTCGATTTGATTATTTTGGGGAGAGGAATTAATCCTTTGCTAGTCTCTTCACTTTTTGAGGGGAGATAAATAAGGTTTTGATTAAGATAGAAGTAGAGACTATAATTGAAGAGCTGAAAAGTCCTTCACTAAGGCTAGTGGCAACAGTCCCCCACAGGTTCTATGAGAAGATTTTACTGTGACAGGAAAGCATCAGAAGCAATATCCCCCAAACATATTTGCCAGATGCAAGAGTTTTCTGTCAAGATCTAGGAAAGGGATAATCACTTAGACATTGCTGTCACTTAGATTGTCCTCTGGAGGAGCTGTGGTCATGAAGTGAGACGCTCTATCCATGTGGATAAGAAAGGTGAAAAGTGCATCCAGAACCCGGCGGGATGGCTTGGCTGCCATAAGTGGCCCCAGAAAGCGCAACTTATTGAGTCCAATGTATTGGGAGGGAACGGGCAGCTCAGGTGTGTGTCCTGCAGGCCTCGCACTGAGGAGAGAGAGTGGTCCATATTAACAGACAGCACAAGCTCAAGAAGAAATTGAGGTAATTCTTAAAGTTTTGTCGGCAGTATTATCGCAGGAGATGAGTCTAACAGTCCAGGCCAGTGCAGCAAGCTGTTAAGATCCATGGGCTTTAGCCAGTCAGGAGCGGTTTCAGGCAGGGTCAGTATTTGAACTGAGGTTAGAAGGAAATGGAGGCAGGACAGTTGTATGGCCTGGACCGGTGGGAACGATTGAGGTTGGGGAGTAGAGGGTGAATAGTAGGAAATACTCTGCTTTGCCACACCAGGGGCTAGATCAGTTTGGCAAGCATCTGTCAGAGCTGGGGATCTTCATTCACTTCTTTCAGAAGCCAGAACTTCCCAGGTCTATAGGTAAATTTCATCAAAAATGGATACAGCTAAAGAAATCAAAGACTAGAGTCAGGGAAATTGTCACAGGGTGACTGTTACTTCAACCCCTCTAAAAAAAGTCAAAGAGGACACATCAAAATGATAAAAACTACGATGAGCAATGAAAAATTCTCATGACTGTGCACTAAATAGTTTGTAGCCTTGCTGAGAGGGAGGGGGAGGGACTGGGAGGGACTGGGAGTTTGCAGTTAGTAGATGCAAACTATTGCATTTGGAATGGATATGCAATGAGATTCTGCTGTATAGCCCAAGGAATTATATCTAATCACTTGTGATGGAACATGATGCAGGATAATGTGAAAAAAAAATGTGTGTGTGTATATTATATATATATTTATAAAATGTGTGTATATATATAAAATGTGTATATATATATATACATATATTATATAAACTGGGTTACTCTGCTGCACAGCCGAAAGTGATAGAACATTGTAAATCAGCTATAATAAAAAAAAATTTTTAAATGAAGAATCAAAAAAATAATAATTTGTAGCCTCAAAATTCAGGAAGCAAAGTCCATAGAAATTATGGGAAACTCATCAGTAGAAAGAAATTTATTAGGCCTCTCTGAGCTAATGATAGATCAAGAGTAGATATTACAGAGAACAGTCTTTGATCAAAATATAATAAAACTAAAACAAGGGGAAAATCTCTAGCAAAAACCTAGAAAACCTGCAGGGGAAAAAGAATCCAGGAAATTTAGAAATTTTAAATGTCTTGAGTCAGGGAGGAAATCAAGATGAGAACTGATGCCTATGTTGAAAATATTATCACCCTCAGCGTTCCCTTTGTGGCTGAGTGGAAATGAATCTGACTAGCAACCATGAAGACACAGGTTCGATCCCTGGCCTCTCTCAGTGGGTTATGGATCCGGTATTGCTGTGAGCTATGGTGTCAGTCACAGATGAAGCTGGGATCTGGCATTGCTGTGGCTGTGGTGTAGGCTGGCAGCTACAGCTCCGATTTGACTCCTAGCCTGGGAACCTCCATATGCTGCAAGTGTGGCCCTAAAAAGACTAAATAAATAAATAAAATCAGCAGTTCCCATCATGGCTCAGCAGTGACACAGGTTTGATCCTTGGCCTTGCTCAGTGGGTTGCTGTGAGCTGTGGTGTAGGTCACAGATGCGCTCAGATCTAGCATTGCTGTTGCTCTGGCATAGGCCAGTGGCTACAGCTCCAATTTGACCCCTAGCCTGGGAACCTCCGTATGCCTCGGGTGCAGCCTTAAAAAGACAAAAAGATAATAATAAGTAAATAAAAATATAAATCAAATAATAATGGCATCAGATTATCTATTAAAAATTATCACTCTCTATGTGATACAATTAAAGCAAAGTTCAATGGAAATTTTATGGTTTAATATTGTTTCTATTAATAAAAGATATTCATACTTAACTGACTTTAGTACGAAACTCAAGAAGTCAGGGAAAAAAACTAAACCAGAAGAAAACAAAATAAAAAATAAAAGTAGAAATTAAAAAGAAAATCTGAAAAGGTAGAATACACACACACACACACACACACACACACACACACTCAAGAAATAGACCTTTAGCACACAGTATTTTTCTTTCTCTGACTTATTTCACTAAGCATATTACTCTCCAGGTCCATCCATGTTGTTGCAAATGCCAAAATTTTATTCTTTGTGATCTCTGAGTAATATTTTCTATCTTCTTTATCCATTTATCTGTTCATGAACACCTAGGTTGCTCCTGTATCTTGGCCATTGTAAACAATGGTGTTATAAACACTGGGGTACATATATCTTCTTGAAATAATGAGAGAAGGAGTAAAATAGGGGTAGGGGACTAAGTGGTAAAAATTACTATGGATAAAATAAATAAGATATAAGGATATATGGTACAGTGAGGGAATATAGGCAATATTTTATAACTTTATGGAACACAATCCATAAAAATATTGAATCATTGTGTTGTATACCAGAAATTAATATATTATAAATCAATAATAATTTTTTAAAAAATAGACCTTTAAAAAAGGGAAATAAAATAGTTTAAAACATTAGCTCATCAAAGCAGAAGTACATAGGAGTTCCCTAGTGGATCCGTGGGTTGAAGATCGAGCTACTGTTGTGACTTGGGTCACGGCTGTGGCATGGGTTTGATCCTTGGCCCAGGAACTTCTGCCTGCCATGGGCTTGGCAAAACAAAACAAAACAAAAAGTGCAAGTATGTGAAGTAAGAAATCACAATCAAGAAGTAACCAAAAATAGAGAATAAAGTAATCTTTAAAACCTACTTTGCTCAGCTCTTTGCAGACAAGTGAGAACCTAGAACCTTGAAAATGGATCCTTTTTCTAAGAAACTATAAATTGCCAAAACCAACCCCTGAGGAGATCTACTGATATTCAAAAAAGGGGTACAGACAAATTTGAAAAAAAAACTAGGTCTAGATATTTTCACAAATGGATTCAACCCAACTTTAACAGCAGACAATTTCAATATTATTTAAAGCCTTGTTATTCAGAGTGACTGGGGACCAGAGGACATAACCTGGGAACTAGTGAGAAACCAGTCTTAGGTTCTACTGCAAGCCTACTGAAAGGAAATCAGGTTTTAACAAGATTCCTTGGAGACTGCATGCACATTAAAGTTTGAGAAAAATGATTTATACCAAGGTTTGGCAAACTATGGTCCATGGACCAAACCCAACTCACCTCTTCTTTTTATAAATAGTTTATTGGAACACAGTCACACTCATTTGTTTACATATTGTTTAGGGAGGCTTTCCCACTACACTGGTAAGCTGAATATTTGGGGACTGAGATCATTCAGCCCACAAAGCATAATATATATACTGTCTGGCTCTTTATGGAAAAAGTTTTTACCCTGATTTATACTGCTGCAAGACAGGAAAAAAATGAGGAAAGCTTCCATGTCTATTGATTACAAAAATATCCAATAGGTCACAAAATCTTCAGACTTAGCCAATATTTCACAAGCAATAAATAGCAAAATAAGATCACTCTCGCTTATGAATATTAATGCAAAAATGAAACTTGTTAAATATAACTCAGCAGAAAAATCATAAGAATACTCTTAAGGATTGAAAAGGAAATTAACAAAGTTCAACATCATACTTGACTTTCAAAATGCTGTTAATAAAATGGGAATACATGAATAGATTTCCTTAGCATAACAAAATTCATAAACTTTATCCTAAATTTGGCATCGGGCTTGATGGAGAAAGAATAAGGTGATTTTTTAAAAATCAAGACCATTATCATTCTATGCAGATAATGCAATTCTTAACACAAGAGGATCCATTAAAAAAACTATGACAATTAATAAGAAAGCTCAGGAAGACACATGGTATTCGTTGTTTCTTGCTGCTTGACAAAATGTCCCAAAATTTAGCAGCCTAAAACAACAAGACATTTATTTTCTCAGACAGTTTCTGAGGGTTGGAATACAGGAGTAGCTTAGCTGGGAAATTCTGATTCAGGGGCCCACAGGAGGTTACAGTCATGCTGGCCAGGGCTGCAAGCATCTGAAGGTTTGTCAGGGGCTGGATAGTTTGCATCCAAGACGGCTCACTCACATGGCTGTTGGCAGAAGGCCTCATTTTTCTCACTATTGGCCTCTGCTCTTTCCCACATGGGCCTATCTATAGAGTCGCCTGAATGTCCTCCAAACATAGCAGCTGGTTTCAAGAGGAAGTGCAAGACAGCAGGAAGCCGTGGTGCCATTTGTGACCTAGTTTACAAAGTGGCACACCATCCTTTCTGCATTGGAAGTGAGATGCTAAGTGTATCCATTCAGTGGAAGGGGCGTCGATCTCCACCTCTTGAAAGGACAAATATTAAAGGATGCATTACCATCATGGTGCCACATCATCTACCACTGTGGTACGTGATACATAATTCATATACAAAGCCAACACAGCACTCCTAGTATATAGCATAGGGAACTATATCCAGTCTCTTATGACAGAACAAGATGGAAGATAATATAAAAAGAATGTATATATATGTATATATATGTGTGTGTATATGTATGTATACGTGTATACACATACACACGACTGGGTCACTTTGCTGTACAGCAGAAAGTGACACAATATTATAAACCAATTATACTTTAATAAAAAATGTTTAAAAAATCAACACAACAACCTTCCTAAGAAGATACTTTAAAAATGATGGGTATGAAAAGAAAAAGAAATCAGGAGTACCCATTGTGGCTCAGTGGAAACGAATCTGACTAGTATCCATGAGGATGCAGGTTCAATCCCTGGCCTCACTCAGTGGGTTAAGGATCCAGTGTTGCCGTGAGCTGTGGTGTAGGTCTCAGACGCAGTTCAGATCTGGTGTTGCTGTGGCAGTGGCATAGGCCAGTGGCTACAGCTCCAATTTGACCCCTAGCCTGGGAACCTCCATATACCATGGGTGCGGCTCTAAAATACCGGAAAAAAAAAAGGAAAGAAAAAGCAAAGAAAAAGAAATCAAATGATATGCACTACAAGCAGTGCAGTTTTGAAATGGAACCTATATCATTCATGAGCATATGAAAGATGCTCAAACTCGCTAATAATAAGGGAAATTCAAAGTAAATGTGATACTCTTTGATACCCCCTCAGGCTGGAAAAAAAGTTAAAGTTTCACACTATTAAGTGAAAGCCAGGATGTGGGACATAGGAAACTCCTAAACATAGCTGGTGGAAGTGTATCACCTTCAACACAACTTGATGCTATTCTGGTAAGTCTGATGGTGAATCACCCCCTTCGATTCCAGTCCCAGGGAAACACTCTCTCCTGTGTTCAAGGAGATCTGGACAAGATTGTCCCTAGCATCATTGTTTCAAATAGGAAAAAATAGAAAAAGGACACCTTATATGTACATTTCCAGGAGGTTGGGTAAAACAAAATGTGAAATACTTATTCAGCATAATGAATTAGAATTATGAATGAACTAGAATTATACATAGATGAATTCTCACAAATCTATTGGGTAACCAAAGCCAGCTGCAGAAGACTATATTTATGTAAAGTTTAAAAAAAAGCATGCAAAGCAATTCCATGTGTTGTTGAAGAATACATACTTGCATAGTAAAATTCCTTTAAAGATGTGTAGGAATGGTATATACCAAATGCAGACAATAGTTACTTCTGGGAGGGAATGAGAAGAATGTGATAGGGAGAGTAGCATGGGGACCTCAACTTTATGAGTCACGTTTTATGTACTAAGCTAAGTGGTAAACATATGGCAGCTCCTTCATGATTGCTTATGCCTTCAAAAATATCATTTCATGATGTATTTCATAATAAAAAGTTTAAAGAAAGTGTCATGGAAGAAAATATCCCATTTAACATCGAAACAAGGAAAGAAGTTAAAATACCTAAGAATTTAAAATCATCTCAGAATGGAGAGGTGATACATTTAATGAAGGGTTTGCTTTTTTTTTTTTTTTTTGGCCTGGTAAATGAGATATAAATAAATTTTAGTGATGAACAAAAACTGGGGAAAATAGACCCTTATTCCCAAAGGGCTGATATCTTTAAGACAGACAGACTTCCTTGTTAAAAGTCTTGTGATCTGTAACCCAGAACAATAATAAAGTCATGAACTGACAGTCCACAGAAATATAAATAGCATTACAATAGATGAGAAAGGCATGTGGAAACCATGAAATAATATGTTGGCCAATTAGACTCTCAGAGATGACAAGGTTTTGGTGATGACGTGAGGAAGGAGTGACTCTCGTGTGTTTGCCCAGATTGTATGGGAGGGTGTGTTGTCGGATTGTCTACAGAGGAGCGTCCGTAATGATCTATCAAAATGTAAACAGTCCACATCCTGTGACCTAGAAATTCCACCTCTATAAATTTCTCCTGGTGATATACTTGCACATGTGTGAAATGATTTATTACATTGTTCGTAAATGCAAAAAAAAAAAAAAGGGAACAAGTCAAATATTCCTTGATAGGGGTTTGGTAAAATAAAATATGACTCATTCATGGAATTAAAGACGAGGTAGTGGTTTTAAAATGGGGGTCATCTCTATGTGTATGTTGAAGAAAAATTTATGAGATAAATTGTAGAGCAAAAAGTGATGTATGGACTAGCACGTAGGCTACCATTTGCAGACGGAAAAAAGAAAAATGTACATATAGGCTTCTCTATACATAGAAAATTCCTGAAAGGTGAGGAATAGAACTGAGAAAAGTAGCTACCGCCAGTGGTATCCTGGTAGTATGGAAGAACTTTGACTTACACAAAAGCAAGCAAACAAAAATACGCAAAAAACAAACTCCAAGAAGCCAAGAAACCTAATCTAATTTAGCACCAAGGTATAACTATAAAATGCTCAATGCTAGCCACTTGAAAATAGAGAAATGTTGCTGATGTGCATTTCTGGGCCTAATTACTTCCTTGCTAACCTCTAAACGCTTCTCTCCAAACATCCTGCTATGCAGCCAGTCAAAGAAAAAGAGAGGGAGGGAAAAAAAATGTGGCTTGTTATCAGCACAGCCCTACAGATCCAAACAGCATCCTAGATCTGCTTACCTTGTGCTTCCCGAATCACTCCTCATGAGAGGTCATGAGAGCGAGGAGGGAGGTCTAGGTGCCTGTCAGGAAGGACCCCAGAGTAGGCCAGGTCAATTTTGATTCATTGCCCATCAGGCTTTTCACTTTTCCTTTCTTTGCCCATTTATAGCTATTAGCAAGGAATTAGGGAGCCCTGCAAATGCGAACCTGTTGGCAGAACCGGCTATAGATCTCTTGCGTGTGCAGCTTGGAAGTGAAGGTCTCGATGGAAAGAAATAGAGGCTATTCCCAAGGAGCTGTGATGGGACGTCCTTGCTCTCAGGGACCTAGAGGCACCCACTTGAGGAACAGGCCATGGGCTCCAGGGTGGGAGGAGAAGAGAAGAGAAAGCCTTCCCAAAATACATGAAAATAAAATTTGCCCATGTGTTTGCTGCATGTTGAGGGACGTGTAAAGTGAATAAAGCTGGGGGAAGCTCATTAGCAAATGTTTCGTGGCTCTGGAAACACAAGGGAAACGTGATTTATGATATAGTCAATAGACATGTCAAACGTGGAATGTTTGTTGAGCACTTACAGTGAACCTGGCACTGTCCTGGGTGTTGGGGATATGTCAGAACAAAAGGCTGTCTTGCCTGTCCCACTAACTACACTCTGGTAGCCAGGGCAGGGGGGTGGATACAGAGAAAATGGATGATACATGAACAAGTAAATACACCTAAGAGATAACGTTAGGTGAGGAACAATCTAAGGGTCAATTTGCAACGGTAAGGGAAGAGGAAGACAAGGGGTAGTGAGAGAGTGTTTTAGATACGTGGTCAGAGAAGCCTCTCTGATGGGTGACATGTGCTTGGAGAGCCGAGGAAAGTTAAAAAGCAAGCTATGAAGATATAGGAGGGAAGTGCAAAGGCCCTGAGACTGAAGAATGACTTTCCCCACATAGGTAATGTGTTCAGAAAATAAGAAGAAAGAGTTAAAACAAAAACAAACCTTCCATATGATTATGTATGCATACACACACACACACACACACACACACACACACACACAGAGATACACATCAAAAAAGACTTTTGAAAGATATAAAAATATAAATGCTTCAATGAAAGGATAAAGGCTGTTTCTCAAGGTCAGGCAGTATCTTCTAATCTTGGTGTCTATGTAGAAACAATATCTAATGACTAAATGGATGAATTTCTTTGAGAATATTTCATTCATCATTAAAAAAAAAAAGGCTGTCTTTGAAATATCAAGTTTGTAATAGCACATTCTATCATAGGATTTCTCAGAAAGACCTGACTTTCGCTTTGGGCCAGCCCAAGACGTCATTGGGAAAGAAAGACAGAAGGCTAAATTGTACTGATTACTGCATGTCTGCTCCATATTTGTATGTTCATTATTGTGGGGAAACCTCAGAATAGTTGAAGGAGAAAGCTATAGAGTTCCTCCCATTTTGTGGTTTAGAACAGTGAGGCCAGGGCAATTCAGTTACCTAGCCCTGGACACAAGGCCAACACAGGACACAAGGCAGAGCTGAACAGTAGATCTTTGGACTCCAAGTTCAGACCTCTCATGACCTCGCTAGGGCTGGGGGTTGGGGGCGCACTCCAGACCTCCGCCCTCACACCCAGTGGTTTTTGAGTACCGCTTCCTGGTCCCTAGTACTCCCAGTGCTCATTCATTTTCTCAAATCCTCTTCTGTGGACGATTGTGGGTGCTGTTCCTTCTGCTGTCCTTATGTCTGATCTTCATGTCCAAAGCTCACCATGACCCTCTTACTAGTGGTGTGACTCTTGGCAGGTCATTTCACCTCTCCGAGTCTTATTTTCATTGTGTTTTAAAGGAAATAAGTATGTGTTGGAATTGTGGTGCAGGGTCAATGAAATCATGCCGTCAAAGTCTTTGGCTATATACATATAGCAGATACTCAATAAGGACTGGGTGAATCTGTTTGTGGCCATGTTGTGTCTAGGTCCAGCTAATGATCCCCTAACCTGATGAATGGATCCTGGATTACTTACCAGTGATGATAATGGCGTAAAATCGCGTGCCTCCCCAATAATGTTTTTGACTTAGCATAACTCAAATTAATTGCCGATAGTGTGACGGCCAATCAGGGTTGCCAGAGAAGAACTCATTGACTTCCCTTCCCTTGTTGATCGGTGGGAAAGCAGCCTGTTTGCTCAGAATTCATTAGGCGGTGACTTAGGCTCTGTGTAAATCTAACAGGCAGATTGACCGTCATAAATTGAACAAAAATCTCCTGCTAAGAAGAAGCCAGTCTGCATAAATAGCCCTTACAATTAAAGTTCAGGGGAAAAAGAAAAAGGGAAGAAACTCTTCAGAACAGTCTGGAAGTGAGTAAGTTGAGGCTATGTGGGGTTTTTTTTGCCATCTGAGATTTACCTTTTTATACAATCTTATTTTCTTAATTACCTTGACTAGACAGCAGGAGAAGGGGACAGGTAGGGAGCCTAACAGGTGAGGGTAACATTTTGCTGGGGCAGCCACAACAAAGAACCACAAACGAGGGGGGCTTAAAATGACAGAGATTTATGATCCTTCAGATGTAGATGCTAGGTCTCCAAAGTCAAGGTATCAGCAGGGCCATACTTCTGCTGAAATTTGCAGGAAAACCACCTTTCTTGCTTCCCCAAGCTCCTGGTGTTTGCGATCTTGAGCGTTCCTTAGCTTGCGGATGCTTCAGTGTCGCCACGTGGCCATCTTCCCCCTTCGTGTCTCTTCTCTTTTTAAAGACACTGGCCCTTTTGGAGAAAGGGCCCTCTCTACTCTAGTATGACTTCATCTCGACTAATGACATTCGTCACTTTCTGCAGTGTGGGGGTTAGAACTTCAACATATCTCCTTGAAGGATACAGTTCAGCCCATGACACTGGGTCACTAGCCTTCCTTGAAGCTTAAAGGGAGACATGACCGAGAGCCAGGCAGGTGATTTTAGTTGCAGAGGGACTGTACCTCATATCCCAGAGCCTGTGATGGCATTCTGGGGCTAGAGGTCGCCTCTCCCCTTCTTTCCACGGTGGAAGCCTTGCTTCTGCAGATGGCACAAGTCTCGAGCTAGGCTGCCCCATTCAGAGTGCCTAGAGTCGTAGACAACTTTAGCAGCCGAAGTGAATGACGTTCTCTGTCTCCGTCTTCATAGCCAAATTTTTATTTCAATCCTATGTATGAGAAAACATGAAGTGTGCTTAGCATTGATTAGCCTGCTTTTGTTAGGCTGGCTCACAGGAAGTTTCCAAGTTTCACATGGTTCAACCTATGTATTCCATTAGGTGCTGTCCCAAGTGAGCACTACTTGGCCCTGATTATTTTTTTATTTTTATTTTTTTTGTCTTTTTTTGCCTTTATGTAGAGCTGCACCCGCGGCATATGGAGGTTCCCAGGCTAGGGGTCTAACAGGAGCTGTAGCCGCCAGCCTTCGCCAGAGCCACAGCAGCACGGGATCCGAGCCGCATCTGCAACCTATACCACAGCTCACGGCAACGCCGGATCCTTAACCCACTGAGCAAGGCCAGGGATCAAACCCACAACCTCATGGTTCTTAGTCGGATTCGTTAACCACTGAGCCACGAAGGGAACTCCTGGCCATGATTATTTAAATTGGTCTCAAGACTTTGGATTTTACACTGGGCCCAATCCTAGTGGGGACCACCGAGGATATATGCATCCTACAATGAAAGGCAAGCCAAGGAAAGGCATACACTCAGAGGAGAAGCAAGGACCTGGGGGTTCAGAAAGATCTGGATTCAGATTATCCCTCTGTTATTTTTAGGACTTGACTTGAGAGGACCAAGTATGTAGGTTTCTTTGTGTCTCAGAATCCTTATTTGTGAAATGGGGATAAAACCTTGTAGGATTATTGTGAAGATTAAATTTTATATATATACACCAACTTTGTATGTTATATATATACTACGAACACAGTAGGTATTCAACAGATTTTGATTCCCTATACTCATGACCTCCATGACCTCTACTATAATCCCTAATAATCCCAGGAACTGCTCAAAGACAAATGGAAGCTATGGAGCAGTCTTCAGACGTAAATAAGCAAACTAAGGATTAAACAATAATGGGAAAAATAGACCACTTGGCATGTATCCTGTTCTGGATCCAGTAGGAAACATCAGTCTCAAAAATTATACCTGGAAACCCAGTTTCTGAAAGACTCCATCATGATGTAGTCTTTTCTCATCTCACAATGACTAAACTCCATTTGAATTGTGTACATGATATGCCTGTGTTTACACAGAATATCATTTTCCAGCGTAGTAGCTCTCAACCTTTTTTCCACTGGGGCACACATGACATTTACATAAATTAGCATATATGGCACAGTCTTTGGGGGCTCTTCAGATTTTCCCTAATTCTCTGTAACCACACCTTCTCTCTCACTCCAGAAGGTATACTGGTAAGGGAATTATGAGAGTGACATTCTAGAGATAACCTTCCAAGATTTTGTTTTTTCTAATCAAATTTTTTACAAACTTGAGTAATTACCTGCAAATGCTATGCTTGTAACCCCCTGGAACTTGTGTGTGGTGTGTACAGTCCTGAGGTGGAGAGTCAGCCTCTAAAAGATGCTGTTATCATGATGACCAACCAGAATGGTTCAAACATACTGAAGCCAATTCAGATGCAAGGAGACAGTTGCCGTCTCCCACATCTCCTTTGGGTACTTCTAGGTGCTCTGACCCGGAGTGAATGCCCAGAGTCAGGATAATTGTCTGTGCACACTGAACAAATGCTTCTGTTTCAGTGACAGCATGTTGGCACAAGTGGTGCTCCTGCCTCCATGTCACAGAGGCAAAGCACTGAAGTAGAACTAAAACCACCCCAGGCTCCTTGTCTTCTAGCATAGCCTATATATGCAGTATTGCTACTGATACGATCAATGATATCTAACCCCCAGAAGCGGTCTCCCCCATCTTTAGGCTCGTGGCATTCTATTCAGCTGATCTATTCTCCCTTTTGGTCAAAGCCATTTACAACCAATTGGAAGTAAATGTGCCTTTGGGGTGCCACCTGAGGCCACTGGAAGCCTGCCATGGTTTACAGCCCTTGGAACAGACTCAGATATTGTAACTTAAAAACACAGACAGGAGTTCCCTTCGTGGCTCAGCGGCTAATGAACCCAACTAGGATCTATGAGACGAGGATTCAATCCCTGGCCTCGCTCGGTGAGTTGGGGATCTGGCGTTGCCATGAGCTGTGGTGTAGGTCGCAGACGTGGTTCGGATCCCACATTGCTGTGGCTGTGGCGTAGGCCAGCAGCTACAGCTCCAACTGGATCCCTCGCCTGGGAATCTCCATATGCTGCGAGTGTGGCCCTAAAAAGCAAAAACAAAACAGAACAAAAAAAAGCAAAAAAAACACCAACCAAACAAAAACCCTTTAAGCCAAACCTAAACCTTTTCTAATTGAAATTAAAATTATAATAAATTGCACCTCCTAAATCATCCCAGAGGCAGGACTCAGGAAAGGTCTCCCCTTTGTCTCTCTGCCAAAGAGCCCCTTCATAAGGGAGAGATCAAGAAAAAGCACAGTGGTGTTGCAGCTGTGCCTCAGGTTAAGGTAAGGGGTCTAAGTTTTGGTCAGTTCTTAAGATGTGGAGGCCAGGTGTCGGGTTAGGGGTAGGGAGAACAAAAGGGAAAAGGGAATCGGAGCCTGTTATTTCCCAGCTTTAACCATCAGAGGCTCCCTCTCACCTCCAAGATACATCCACACACTTGAGCAGGAAATATGTACAGGGTCCTGCAGGATCTGCTCACGCCCGACCCGTCCCTCTAAGACAGCACTCACCTCCCTGCATGACAACCATGTGTTTGCCTTCCCGTTAGACTGTGAGGTCCTGGAGGGAGGGGTCAGGGCTAAGTAACCTCAAATCCTCAGGACCTCTCCAGAAGCCCAGTAGGTGCTTCAATTCTGAATAAATGAGGAAATTGACCCTGAGCTGAAGCTGTTACACAAGCCAAAGGGCCAAGTCGAGAGAAATGAACCTTGGGTTTTGCAGTCTGGAGAACTCCTGGGCATGGCCTTCTCTTCTTCAAGGCACTGTCAGCTCTTTCAAAATCTGACCGTGAAATAACGAGCTAACATACCACTATCTGTGACCCCTTCTACATACTCGTATCGGAAGGCCATGCGTATATTCTTAAAGGGCTGCATTTGCTCAAGAATCTTCTTTTGGAATTGTGATTGGATTCAGTTTATATACTATATAAGAAAAGCAGTCCAATTATTTTATAGGCATATTATTTCCAAAACAATATTCCCCCATCTTGATTGCCCACCACAGTCATGGGATGTAACTTCTGGGCAACTTTAAGTAGCTTCCAACACAAAGCCGCTCTCAGATGATGATGTGCCATGTGTGAAGACATTTAGGGAGTGCCAAGTGTGTCTACACGTGATTCTAAGGAGGGGTTCCAAAAATGCTTTGAGAAATTTTTCGTTTTCTTGAAAATAAGCACACATCTCTCAAGGAGATTACTTTGAAGGCAATAGGACTGTGTAGTCTAACATGCTTTAGGACTGTGTGGTCTAACATGCTTTAGGACTGTGTGGTCTAACATGCTTTAGGACTGTGTGGTCTAACATGCTCCATAATAATAACCACATCTTACTGAGCATGTACTGTGACCGAGCAATGCCTGTGTGTATGTGTGTAAGTTCTCATTGAATCCCCAACAACTGCAACTCTGTAAAGCTAACAACACAGCATAGTTAACATTTATCGAGTGCTTACTATGGGTCATGAACTGAGTTTAAAGTTTCTTCCTTTCTGTCTCTGTCTGTCTGTCTGTCTGTCAGTCTGTCTTTTTAGGGATGCACCTGAGGCATATGGAGGTTCCCAGGCTAGGGGTCAAATTGGGGCTGTAGCTGCTGGCCTACACCACAGCCACAGCAACAACGCCAGATCCGAGCTGCATCTGTGACCTACACCACAGCTCATGGCAATGTCAGATCCTTAACGCACTGAGCAAGGCCCGGGATCCAACCTGCGTCCTCAAAGATGCTAGTCAGATTCGTTTCCGTTGTACCACGACGGGAACACCAAGGCTTCTTTCATTTTAATTCCCATCTTACAGACCAGAAAACTGAGCTTTAGAGAGGAGTTAAGTACCTTCCCAAAGGTCGTGGAGCCAGTAGAGGAAAACTGAGGTTCATGGAGAGATTTGTCTGACTTGTTCTTAACGACTCTGATACAGGCCGTGTGCTAAGCGCGCTCTTAACGGCTGTGATGTGACCTCTGCATTTTTATTAGAAAGTCGGGGATCTGTGTAATATACATCTCCAGCCCAACTCATACTTCTTTTAAATGAAAATGTTGCCTAGTTCAGTGCTTGATAAATACTGGTTGAGTGAATAAACACGTCAGAGGAGGTGATCCATCGAAGACCAGGCAGAAGGGCAAAAAGAACAATAGGCCAAGGGACGGAAGATGCTTCAGTTCACCGCAGCCCCAAACTAAAGCCATGATCAGCAAAGAGCAGGGGGTGTCAGAGAAAGTGCCTGGATGACTTTCGGCCAGCTGCTGCAGGTGAACTCTGATTTGTTCTTTCATTCCCAGGAAGGCCCTCCAGGGCCCTGGGCCTCAGTCCCTCAATTTCTGGGTCGAGAATGGGTACGTCTGCCTCTCTTCTTCAGCCTTCCCCATGCATATTTATAAAGGGCTCTGGAATCTTGGTATCCCATAAAAATGCAAAGTACGATGATTATTAATGATATAGTTAGCAAGAAGGACATTTGTTATTTCTACTCAATTGGTTTCCCCGGGGAGCAGAAACAATTTTTTTTTTGACATAGTATTAATGTGCCGTCTTTGCAACTTTGATCATCTGTCATTTTCTTTTGGAGAAAGTTGTGCCACCATTGCAGGCTGCACCCTGCGTGCTCCTCGGTAAAAGGAGCACAAGTTGCTTCGTGGTTTAGATGAAACTAGAGGATCTTTATTTGATTTCTGGTATCAGGAAACAATTTATTAGGATCAAGGCAGTTAGGCTACGAGACTTCCTCTCTTGCCTGGGTAGTCACTAGTTGAGCAGGCAGCCCTGGCTCATAAATCTAGTTTTATTTCCCCATCTATTCACCTGGAACTAAGTGATTTTTTTTTTTTTTTTGAGGCAAAGGGGAGAACACATTTCCTTATGTAAGCATTCTTCCTCTAGCTCCTAATCACCATTGTTTCGGAGACAAGCCAGCGAGAGGCTGAAGCAGGGAGCCATTTCTACTCTGTGCATTGCATCGCACTTGTATTTTCGGAGTTTACAGAAAAATACTGCAACCAATCTGGGATTTCCCTGTAATGATCCACTTCCTCTCAATAAATCAGAATGGATTCAAATGAGAATTTCAGAGACAAAGGGGCTTTCTGCAAAATATCTCTTTTCCTATGCCCTTCAGAAACTACCTAGTCTTTCTTTCAGGCCCCCATCCCCCGCTCCCCCACCCCCCGCTTCAAGCCCCCCCACCCCTCCTTCCCCTCCTTCTTAAGAAGACTTTCCCAGGTCCCTCTTGGCTGTGGTTGAACGACGTTGGCTCCTGTCCATGCCGCAACAAAGACCTGGCATTCCAGCTGTCTGCGTCTAATCTCCAGTGTCAGCTCTCGTTAATGTGTGAGCGTGAAATCAGAGGGGGCAGAGCTGCACGGAATATTAAAACCATGATCAGAATTCCACTGAAATGCTGAGAGTCTGCAAGCACCATTAGAGGAGGCTGTCAAATCAAGGCTTCGCATTAAATAAAAGAAAAGATTTCTATCAGAGGAAAGTACAATCAGTGAATCGCTGAGCTAAATTAGCATTTTTTCAATTGGAGATCGAAGTTGATTTATTGTTCTACACGACATTAATGTAACTATGTGCTTGACCTGCTAAGGCAGCTAATTTTTCATTTAAATGGTTTCTTTCCTTCCCAGTGCAAAGGCTGCAATCATATTTCAACTTTGCAGAGTGATCAGAAAAGTCGTGGAATGCGGCAGAAATGTCTTAGGGCGGCTTTCCCTCCCCTCCCCTCTCCTTCCTTTCCTTTTTCCAACTCTAGTGCCTTCTTCCTCCCCTCCCCATCCCCCCTTACCTCATGGCTGGTGGTCAAGGTCACAGAGGAAGAGTAATCTCAAAGCCACCAACTTCAAAGCTGCCATCAAAGAAACCCCTACGTAGCCACTGAATTAAAAGGGAATGGGGGAGGGAGGGCTCTGGGCCCTCGCGTTCCTATGTACAAGAAAAGGCCCTTCAACTGCCCTGTTGGTACAGCCCAACCCGGGGCGCCCTCGGTCCAGTTCTCCCTGCCAGCCTCCCAGGACGCGTCCCTTCTCATCCGCCCCCCCACCCCACAGGCATCGCCTGAAGATAATATACATTTCCAATTAGAGGAGCGCATTCTAGTCATGTTCTCTTTTACTGCCCTAACTATCTTCCTTTTGCTAAAAAGCTGGGCTGTCATTAATGAAATCCTGCAGTTCTGTTAATCCCAGATACAATGTTCCTTTTCTCTTGCAGGCTCTGGCTCACATAAAAACTACAGTTACTCCAGCTTCCCTCTTCTGTTTAGAGGCCCTGTTGTTTGTCTTTCATTGCATACCTGATGTAGCACTGTAGCAGTCAGAGTTCCTGGACAGGGCGGGAAAGGACGCGGTTATAGCCCCTTCCCCCGTGCCCAGTTTGCAAAGGCAGCTGGCATTTTCCGTGCTTTATTGTTGTTGTTGTTTTCTAAAGCACATTGATTGTAATCTCTGGAAGTCGACGAATATGTTTTAGGGAACTTTCGGGGCCCTAACATGTAGCAAGTTTATTAGATTTTAAACTAGCTGGGAGTCCTGGAAGAAAGCTGATCCATGAGATTTCAGCATTTATCTGCAATGCCTCTTGTGAATTAATTCATTGTGTCCCACGGTGAGGAAAAGGCAGGCGCTGGAGGCGGGTGGTGGCTGGTGGGGCTGACATTTGCCACTTTTTACCAATATGAATACTCACTTTTAAAACAAAACCAACATCGGACCCATAACTAGTGTTTACAGCTTGTCTTTCTTCCTCCCACCACCAAGCATCCACCTTCAGAAATGACAAATGTAATACGTTTCTGTATTTAGGGGAGGCCTGAGGGCATCGAGGATCCCGTGGATCCAAAAGACTTTAAGATAGCAGGCGAAGGAACAGAACAGTCACCGCCGAGGGGGCTGGCCGTGGCCAGATGAAGTGGAGAGGAGCCCCCACTCTCCACCCCTCTGGCCTCCAACACAGGGAGAGTGGCTCCAAGGTCGGAGGGCCAGAGGCAGCCTCCTCTCCCACTTCCATCACAGTCGGACCTAATTGGCCCCCCTGTGTCAGCCGTGGAATGAAGGGTCAGGATCCTGTTCTTTGCTCTGATCTAGTGAGAGGACCTCTCTGCAGGCCAAAGGTGAGGGTCTTGGCAAAAAAAAAAAAAAAAAACTGCTTCGCTGGCTGCTGGAGACACGCCCCACTTGTCACTGCATTTTGTCCAAGATGCTTACCGTTGCTCGTCTCTCACTCCGTTTAAAAAGTTACCCCGTCTCTTCATCATGTGGATTATCACTCAAGTCAACCACTCTAAATAAGACGTGTGGATTTCATTCTCCAGAAGCGGTACGTGTGGTCACTAAACACAGAAAAACTTCGCAGTAATTGTTTGCTTCTCTTCTGGATGGTCCCCAAGATGGTTCTGTTGTAAGAGCCAGTGTCAGCTGGCCAGGGCTTCCTCTTTTGCCGGACAGTCCACATTCATTAGCCATGAGGTGGCGTCACAGCGCATCTCTCATATTTCCCTTCTGCTGGGTGAGCAATGACAAAGCCAGCTTCTCGAAAGACCCAGACGCAAAGACCTGTGATTTCCTGCATTCACTACTCCCATGATCCTCTGTTCCCCAAACATAGCACAGCTTTCCTAGATCTAAATATTGTGTTGTTCGTGAAATTAAGGACCTTCAGATAATTTGGGTGACTTCCAGCTCGCTGGTACACAAATTTGAACCCCAGAACCTGGAAGAGAGAGTGCAAACATTTTGTTGGTCAACCCACGTGGCCTGCAACACATTAACAGCTCAGCCAGCAACAGGAGCCTCAAAGACCAGGAGGGGCCGGGTCTGGAAAACGGCATATTCTTTAGGGCAGGAAACACGGGGGGAAGACGAATTTGATAGTGGAGGCAGACTCTGCAGAAGGTAGCCAGACTCCCAAAGACGCTACAGTCAAAGAGTCTGGTTCAAGAAATTCTTTGCACCAGAGACACAACCCAGTGGACCTTTGGAAGAAGGGTGGGGCGAAGGATGAGGTCATGAGATCAGCCCATTCAACACAAAAGCTCAACACACTGTCTACCCCAGAGAAAAGAATTCAGTGTTGAGTGAAGTAATAGCAGAGGCCTGCGGCCAGCTGGGTCCGGGGGACGAGACCCAGTCATCAAGGAAAATGAAACTGCTACCAGAATAGATGTGTGGAAAGACTAAGGAGCAGACCCAAGGCAGAAACTGTCCTCATCTACCTCCTCATCTTGGAGAAGGGGGTCCTAACGCTGCTACCACATAGGGCTGTTGTGAGGATTAAATGCTTTGAGCTCTAGCTCCAGATCTCTCTCACTCTTTCTCTCTGTGCATGTGTGTTAGATCACACCTGCACCTTGAAGCCACAGTGGCCACTCAGCACCAGCAGACTACTCAGGGCTCATCCCAGGTGTGCCATTTATTTATTTTTTAATAAAAGAATAAAACATTTATTAAGACTGTCACACAGGAAGCTAGACACTTCCATATGTTATTTACTTAATTCAATCTCACAGCACTCATCACAGAAACCCTGTGAGGGGTATATGTTTACCTCTCCTTTTTTAAGTTGAGGAAATAGAAGCTTAGGGAGACCCGAGTCACTTCTCCCGGGGAAGACACCCAATTGTGGTAAAAATAGTGAACCTCAAGTTCCAGGATCTAACTCCAAATGATTTACTCTTCAAAAATATAAGAGGATTTGAAGCATCTGTTCCCAGCAGTGGCTTTTTGTAAAACTGAGCCTCCAAGTACTCAAAACATACATATGATTAGAAGGAACCATCAGTAAGCCAATTCGACAGTAAGCTCCAGGTAGGGGTTATTTTATTTGGAAAGTGATAACTAACACCTAGCACCTCTTGAACATGTGTTAAGTGCCATGCAGTGTTCCAAGTATGTAATTGCATGTATTAACACATTTAAGCCCCACACCAACCCTGCAAAATATGCTCTATTATTATCCCCATAAAGATGAGGAAACCTAGGCACAAATATTAAATAACTTCCACACAGTCCACATTTAATTGGTGGCAGAATCAGGATTTGAAGCCAACCAAACAGGGACTTCAGATTCCACACTCCTAGTCACCATGCTCTACCACCCTGGGGGAGCATGAGGCATAATTCCTTGTCATTATTCTAGTTCATTAAGGAGTTTTTGAGAAAGGCACATTGGAGCCCTGAAGCTATGTTTGAGCCAAAAGAGATTTTCAATGCAAAAATTACAAACTTAATTATAAAGCTCCCTTTTATGAGGTTTAGGCCACTAATGTACTTCCTCCTTCTGTCCGAATTTTCCCAGAATGAGGGAAGATCTGGTTGTACCAGCTTTGGCGAGGTGGGAAAAAATAAAGGCAGGAGAAGGAAGGTGACAGCAGGCACTTTGATCAGATACCTAGTATGCAACTTCAGACTAGAAGAGGGGTTCATTCTCCCTGCAGGAAGGGATTGTGAAGAAGTGACACAGAATGCTCCCACACTGGTCCTTAAGGAATGGGAGGGATTGTCAAACGTAGAAAGTAGAATGAGCTACATCCCAGGCTGAGGGGCAGGCATGAGCATAAGCAAAGAAACTAGGAACTCCTAAAAGACAGGCTCTGCAGAGGGCTCAGCCCTGTCCTTCAGAGGACATGCCTCCTTAGCGCCTGGCCCTGCTTGGACCTCCGTAGGTACACAATAAATGTTGAATGAATTGGATGGTCCAGGCTTTCATGAGTGCATGAATGAGTGCAATTAAAGTTCATGCCATGTCCGAATAATAGCAAGTCATCCAACACAGCTAATGTTGATCTTTCCAGGGCGTTGAGATGGATCCCCAGAGAGTGGTTTATACAATGAGCAAACCTGGTCCCCAGTGGTCTGGGTCTCCTGTCTCTCGCCATACCACGGCATCGTTGCGACGTGTGAGATTTGTTTGGAGTGGGGGAAGCATATTTTTGTTTGCATTTGCTTAGCACGTTGCTGTCGCACATTTTGCTATGAGATGTAAAGTCATCTGCATGCACCGGTTGTGCAGTTAGAGAAAAGTCAAAACAAGCGTCAGGCGGGTTGTCAGCCACATGGCCCAAGCAGATTGTCATACTCCTTGGCCCATGGTTGCCACCACTTTCTCTCTCCTCTCCCCCCACTCTCTTCCTCATTCCTGAATGCCCACACCTACATATATAGCCTTAAGTTCCAAGGGTCAAATTTCTAATTGGCTTAATTATGGTACAAGACTGTCTACACAGACTGCAGATCTGAATCCACCAGGATGGCAGTGTCTACACCATTTATCCCTGTGGATGAACAAATTTTGCTTCAGTCTTGACTGCAAATAAGTTTGGTTGAAGAACCCTCAGGAAGCCATCCTACTCTTCCTCATGGTATTTCCTAAAAAATAGATTTAGCCATGTGCACAAGATAAATCTTAATATTTTCTTTTTATCATCTATAAACACCTCTATTCTTTCAGCTCCACCTCCACCCTGAGTTATAAATGGGAGAGTCATATCCACTTGTCCATATTAAGATTTTTAATTCCTGAAAGAGCACAGGCTCAAGTTACCGGGAGAGGTAGCTATGATATGAGGGTCTGGAGACTTCGTTTTGAGTACTCAGTTGTGAAATTTTGAGTAAACCACTTAATTTTTTCCAAACTTATAGGTAATATAAGAATGGTAATAATAGCACAGGGTTGAAGTAAAGACCATTCCTACACATTCACGTATGCAAAAAAAAAAAAAAAAATCTTTAGTCAGTGCACATTTTGTGCCAGAGACTACACGAGGCTTCAAGATAGAGCAGATGGCAAAGCAGACTTAGTTCCCGTCCTCATGGAGCTTAAAGCCTACAGGAAGAACAAATAAGCAACAGGTGTGATTATTTCTATGAAAGAAAAGTACGGGTGCTTGGACAAGTGCATTAGCCAAAAAGGGAAAGAACGGAAGATTCTGTGCCACCAAAAGCATGATGCACTCATGAAGATGAATAAAGCCAAGGATAGATGAAGGATCACAGATGATGCTTGTGAAAGAGCTTAGCAAACAGAAAAGTGCTGTAGAAATATGCAGGATTTTGTTCTAATTGAGATAATAACTCATGTAAAAGTTCATCTGCAGTGAAGCTCCTGGCAGATTGGCAAAGGAGATATTTAGAGACAAAAGGGACCATTTCCACTTCTTTGCCATCTCCTTTTGTAGGCAGTCACCTATTTTATCAACGTCTGAGGCTAGAGCCACAGAAGAATGTAAGGCAGGAACATCCAACCCCCTTCTAGGAATGATAAACAGGACAGCCTGTGCCAGTGCCCAGTGCCTACAGGATGCCCTCTGCCAGTACTCAGGCCAACATGCCCAAGGTCATAGGTTGGAAGATTTTATCACACATATGTTTTCCCACTGCACTTATCTAGCACTCATACTTGTTCATTTATTTTGCCTGTTTTAAAACACTGAACCTTACAAGAAGACATTTGCTCATGTACTATGTACAGGATGCATCAAAATTCACACCACCATAAGTGGCTCAGAAGTGCCCCTTGCTCCATGACTCTCACGGCCTTTGGAATACGGTCACTTTAGGCCTTGTACGTCTCTGGGAGCTACTGGAAGGGAATCATGCCTGATGAGTCCTCAGGGTATTAGGAAGTTCCTTTCTACTTCCTGAGAACCAGGAACTCCTGGAGAAGTCTTTCAGGGTCTTCTGGGTCTCTTGCTACCCAGTTCAGGTGTCTCCTCTGCAACAGCCCAACAGGCAGACAGCCAGTCTCTATGTGAGCTCTCCCATGTGACTCGGGCGCTCACCGCTTCGTCAGGCCACCCACTCCATGGCCGAGCCACAGGTCTCTGCCCTAGGTGCTCCGTGCGTCCATCTCAGCTCTTCCTCTGCCACGGGTCTTCGCCCTAGGTGCTCCGTGCGTCCATCTCAGCTCTTCCTCTGCCACGGGTCTCCGCCCCAGGTGCTCCGTGCGTCCATCTCAGCTCTTCCTCTGCCACGGGTCTCCGCCCCAGGTGCT